>JAXISO010000091.1:0-149215 GCA_036785465.1 Colletotrichum agaves | reverse complement strand
AGTTATTACTCTATATAGTACTATATTATATAAAGAACTTAAGAGGCTAATACTTAGAATTAATTAATATTCTTCCTAGAGAATATTCCCCCCTTTAGAATCTATAATAATACTCTTATATAATAACTTAAGAAAAAATATTAACTAAAATAATATATAACTTACCTTAACTAATATAGAATTTACTTATACTATAAAAGACCTCTCTATAACTCCTATAGAGAGTCTACTTACTATAAAAATAAATAAACCTATAAGTATATACTCTAATATACTAATTACTAGGGCCTATATTAAAGCTAGGACCTAGCCTACCCCCTATAGCCCTAAATTAAAAATAGCTATATTTAAAGGCTATTTATTATATAATAGAAAGTAATCCATAGGGAAAATACTAAACTATATTATATAATTATAATTAAGGCTAGTAAGTATACTACTCCCCTAAACTCCCTACTTTATAAAGATATATTAACCTTATTTAATTAATTTAGGGGTAACCCCTTTAATACTCTTAATACTAAGGAATATATATTATAAGTACTTAATAATATATATATTAACTAAGGAAGTATTACTCTTATTCTAAATAATATAAAATTAAATATTACTCTAAACTTATTAATCCCTTTTAATAATAACTCTAAATATTAATTAATTCCCTAGTCTTATTAAAAAATACCCTATAATAAGAAACTTAATTATAAATAAGCCCCTTATAATTTTCTAAAATAATATATAAAAAGCTAAAATAATATATAATATTACCCTATATTATAATAAATTAATAAATATAAATATTATTATTCTCTAGGAATTATAATATTTATAAAATAAAAAACTTAATATTATAAAAATATACTTAAAATATTAATTCTACTCTCCTATTTAGAGAAAAACTAAATTTAATAAGTAATTAAAAGTACTTATATATATTAAAAAGACTCACTTAACCCTAGAAGCCTTCTATATTACTATTAACTTAAATTAAAATATAATTAAAGTTATTATTAGGAGCTACTATATTCTTAATATTTACTAAAAAACTAATAAACTATATATTATTACTATACTTAAGAATTAAATACCTCTAATTAATATACTTATTATTAGGGACTATAATATTATTTATAAAAACTAGTAATTAGGAGGTACTTTTAACTAGGGAACTACCTAAATTACTAATTAAATTAA
Organism: Colletotrichum agaves; assembly: GCA_036785465.1. Lineage (NCBI taxonomy): Eukaryota > Fungi > Ascomycota > Sordariomycetes > Glomerellales > Glomerellaceae > Colletotrichum > Colletotrichum agaves. The sequence continues at coordinate 148,021 of JAXISO010000091.1, read as the reverse complement.
TAACTATAACCTATATATTCTTAATACTCTAGAGGTTCCTATATATAAAGTAAGTAATACTCTTAATTTATTAATCTTAAATATATTTAGAGTTAACATATAAGTAACTAAATACTACTATACTAGGTTTAATTACTTCTCTCTTCTTACTACTCTATTTTACTTTAATACTAAGAAACTATTCCTATTTAATAACTTAGACTATTACCTAAGCTCTAAAAGCCTTCTAATTTTTATTATATTTATTAAAGAAAATATATAAGTCCTTATTATTAATTACTATACTACTAAGGATCTTAATTAAGGTATTATTAAGTTTAATACTCTCTTCTAAATTATACTTAAAATAATAAATAAAGCCCCCTAAAAAGGGGGAGGAAATAAGTCCTAATAAATTAATAAATATATAAATATTAATTAAAAGTAGAAGGCCCTTTATAATATTAACCCTAGTATTAATTTTATTAAAAGGGTAAAGACTAAGTAGAATAATACTATTAAAGAAAGTAAATAATAAATCTAATAAAATTAAATAAAAGGTATTAAATTAGACTTAGACTTTTATAAAATTATAAAGTAATATATATTAAAACCCTAATTATAATTATCTCCTCTTTAGAATAATAATAATATAATTATTAATTCTAGTAAAAAGAACCTCTACCTTTATAAAAGGTTACTAAAGAGGAACTTAGTAGAGAATAACTTATTAGAGCTTACCCTAATATATACCCACTATAGAATATTCTTTTAAACTAAAATTACTTATCTAGAGCTTTATAGTGTAGTCCTTAGTATAGGTAATACTACTCTAGAGCCTAATAGGACTATAATTATTATACTTTAAATAATTTAACTATATATTAAAATATATATATATTAGCTCTATAAAGCCTACTTCTATTTAGGGTATTACCCCCTCCCCTAGTATAAGGCTAAGGTATTACTTATCCCTAAAATAAATTAAAATACTAATATATATAAAAGTTAATACTTAATTTTACTCCTTTCTACTATAAATAAGGGGCTTAAGAGACTTATTATTAAATAAATAATATAGCTCTATATTTACTATAGTATTCTCTATTTATAAGTAATTAGAGCCCTCCCTACTCTATTATTAATAAATATTATTAAGTACTTAGTATATAATTTAGAAGCTACTCTAAATAAAGACTTTATAATTACTTTTATAATTATTAATATTAAAGGGGCCTTTAATACTATATTAGTTAACTAACTCTATATTATACTCTATACTTAGAACTAGCCTAAATTCCTTATTAACTAAGTAAAATAACTTAATCTCTATTATATAATTAGTATTTATTATAAAGAATATAAAATAATAATAATACTACTATTTTATAGCCTCCTATAGGGCTCCCCTATTTCCCTTATACTCTACTTACTTTATATTAATTTCCTATACTAAATTAATCTAGAAAGGAGTTACTTTAATTATATAGATAATTATAATATATTATATATTAATTCTAACTTAGTTAAAACTAACTAGAAAGTATAAGGGATTTTTAATAAAATAATTATATTTAAAAAAGAGAATATAATTACCTTTAATTTAGTAAAAACTAAACTAATATATTTTTCCTAGTAACTTACCCCCTAGCCTACCCTAATATTAATATATAATAATAAGTATATTAAACCTAGTACTAGTATTAAATAATTTAATATATAATTTAATAAGAAACTCTCTTTTTAATATTATATTAGGGAGTATATTATAATTACTAAATTAATTATAAAGTATATAAAAGGGCTTAATTAAGTAATTAAAAGTACTCCTCCCCTAATTATATATAAAGTAATATACTTTATTATTATCCTAAAAGTCCTCTTTAGTACTAAAATATAATACTTAGGGTAAATAAAATTAAGTATAAAGTATTATACTTAAATAAATATATACTTACTAATTAAAAGTAATTTTAAAGAAGTTATTAAGAAAATTTAAGTAGTATTAAATATTACCTTATAAGAATACCTTCTAATATAAAGTACTATAAGGGTTAATTATCTCCTTTAGGTATCTAGTACTCCCCCTACTATTATCCTCCTTAATAGAATTAAATAATATTTTATAATAAAACTTAAAACCTTATAATAAAATTATTTACTAATAATCTAATTAATAACCTATAATTTACCCTACTTTTAAAAAGTAGTATAGTTAATAATACTTATTAAGGTAGTAGTATATATATTATATTTTACCTACTTAGTCTTCCTAGAATAGAATTATTTACTTTAAAGAAATACTAGCCCTACTAAAAATAAAATAATAATAATAGAGAATTATATATAATAATTCCTAGTATAACTACTAACCTATATTATAGTATATACTAATAAATTATAAATAGACTTAAAGTCTATTAATTATAATTAGACTATTTATAGGGGCTAAACCCTTATTAAAAGAGGCTCCTATTAGTTACCCTATACTAAAGTCTTTAATAAAGAAGTAGAAGAAGCTATAATAGGATTAACTATTACCCTTTAATTATAAGAACTTAATACTATAAGTATTATAATATATCTTAATAATTAGATAACTATTAACTACTTACTTAAAGTACTACTTACCTTATTATAAGTTACTATATTCTAATTCTAATAGAAAGTTTACTAAGTAAAAATACTAGTAGAGATTTAATAGTCCCTAAAATATATAAATATATTAAGTAATAAAATAGTATATAAATTAACTAAATAAAGTATAATAATATAATTAAATAACTTTTATATATACCCCCTAATATAAAACTATATATAGTAATATACTAGGGAATAATAGTAGACTACTTTCTTAAACTAGTAGTAAAATAGCCTTAAAGACTTATAATATAAGAATCTTAGTTTATTAACCTCTATTAAGCCTACTAAGGAAATTTATATACTTAATTACTAGGAACTCTACTAGTTATTAGTAACTAGGACTAATTATAGAGACTTTACTTAGTATTACTAAGAGTATAATTATATAAATACCTAATTTTACTATTTATATAATAAAGATAAAACTCCTACTTACCTACTATATTATTAGAAAATATAAAATCCCTAATTATAATTTACCTATAAATAATTTATAGCCTTATAATTAGGAGTAAAATAAGTAGACTTTATCTTATACTTATATTAAAACTACTTCTATAATAAGATTTATCCTAAGAACTACTATAAACCTAATAATAAACCTAATAGTATTCCCCTAAATACTATATCTTAGAATACTATATCTTAGAATACTATATTTTAGAATACTATATCTTATAATAGTATATTCCCCTCTAGTCTTTAATATTATAGAATTAGAAACCTACTTAATCTAAAATTAGAGAGTATTTAATTACCTACTTATTTAGTAAAGGAATTAGCCCTACTTATAAGGTCCTTAGTTCTTATTTTAATTTAGTAAGTTCTAGTCTCTATTAGGTAAACTACCCTAGTTCTTAACTGCTAAACTAATATTAAACCCCCTTATAAGGACTAGTACTTAGCGCTATATATACTTACCTCTAATATATATTCTTTCTCTCCTCTCTTATATTTATTATAATATAATACTATATATCTCTTAAATAATACCTATTTATATAAGGGATATTAACTATTATTACTATTAATATTTCTACCCCTCTCTATATATATACTATTTTTATATTTCACTTTCTCACACTATATATAGGGGACATATTATAGGGCCTTTTAGCCTCATATATATCCAAACTATATTTATTAGAATATATATTTACTCTCTATTATTGTATGTAAATGCGTATCTTTAGTAGCCTACCGGCATAGACACCTTATGCCTCTTAGAGGTGAATAAGGGCGTTAAATAACACAACAACAACAACAACAACAACAAAGGTCGTTGGGACCTGCGGCCAGGGCACTGGTGCCGCGCCCAGCTTTCACTGGGGTGGGGGGGGCCGAGGGGGACCAAAACACCAATCTCAAGGCAATTCTTCTGCAGACCTCAAAGATGTAAGAGTTTCTTGGTCTTATACTGCTCAGCCCAAGTGAGCTTCTCCTAAATGTGGAAGTGATGGCTGCGACAATAATCCGCAGACGCCTGAGAAGCATCCAACTCCGCCTTAGAACAGCTCTATGCGTCCTAAGACTCCCATTGTTGTCGTACAAGACTCTGTTGGCCTGAGTCAAAGCTGCGTTGGTTCCGGCGAGGTTCGGATTCTCCAATGTCACTTTCAGATGCTTGTTCTCCTAGAAATCGGCATGGTTAGAACGATCGGCTGCCTTGTTTTGCCAGAGGTCACGTTCCTCGACCGTTTCCGTGTACAAGCTCTCCCAGTCACAATCGACGCGCTTGCTGACGACCTTTTGCAAATTGTCGAGAAGGTGCCAAAGAGTCTTGGATAGCTCGAGCTCCTGCTTGCTGGGCAATGCGCTCGACGACTGTCTCGTTTGCGGGGATGACAGAGGCAGGGTGGAAATCGGGGTAATCAGAGTGGCTGACGTACTCGTGGCGGCCAATGCGGAACTTCTCGACGATGGCCTCGATGGCCAGGCGGGTGATCTTGACGTCCTTCCGGTGCTCGGTAACGACGGTCTCATCGGCAAAGGCGAGGTCGAGAACATGAACCAACCCAGAACATGTCGGCCTTCTCGTCCAAGCCCTCATAGTCGCGGTGAATGGAAATGACCTTATCGACGAAGAAAATGAGTCGTTTCATGATTTTTGTTCGATGTAAGCCGTAGAAGGGCTTGCTGGGGTTGAGATGAAGCAGGCGAAGGGCGACGGCTTCAACTTGTTTGGAGCCAAGGCCGATATTAGCCTTCTCAAGTCTGGAACCGTGCGAGAAGACCTCGTTGAGGTAATTGATGGTGGCGACGGGAGTCATCTCGAATAGCTTTAAAGAAAAATCATCATCGCTCATTGCAATCAATCTTTGGAGCCCGAAGCGTCGACGCATACCGGGGTCGAGAGAGGGTCGAGTTGAACGGAGGACAAGGACCAGTTACGAGCTTTTTCACGGACCACCATGTCACACACCCAAGAGAGACGACTTTGAGAGGGGCGTTTTTCTGCATTCCAACTTGACTTTCGATCGACTCTAATATCTCTCGCCAACATCCATGTCGGCATTCTCCAGGTCAAGGCATCCCTCTTCCTCCATCATCTCCAACTCGCCCTCTTCAGAATCACCGTCGCCTTCAACGGCAAGCTCGCGTGATCCAGAGCTAGAATGCCCTCCAAACTCTTGCACCCGAAGCTGCTCAGCCAGAACCCTGTATGCAATCATGACGTCTCGAAACGGCTGCATGTATACAGACTCAAACCCCTTGTTCAGAGCGATTATTTCATGCTCCATGGCCAAGATGTCCCAGTGGAAGCTTTCCGCACGCTTGGCTCTCTGCGAAACGCTACTTCCTGGATCCTTGTGGACTTTTGCTATCATCCTGCTGACTCGGTCGCGGAGCAGCTGACGCTGACACCTCGCTTCTTCGATGATGTATCTCAAGGCGTAGCGGTATCTGATCGTTGCTTTCTCAGCAGCCGTGCCGGTGCTCTTGGAGGCTTCGTTTTCAGCTTCTTCGATCATCTCCCCTATATGTTTTCGAATCAGAGGGTCTGAAGCTCGCTCTTCGACATGGTTTTGAAGCCGGGACATGATAAGATCCATGCCTTCCAGCTTAGCGTGAAAATTCTCGAGTTGGGATAAGTCAAAATTGCCCGCTGCGTGCTGGAGAATTGTCTTCGCTGGGTGGAATCAAGGAGTAATTGCATTTGTAGTCGAAGCTGCTTCTGTGCAAATTGAGTTGTAGTACAATACCGGCCGTGATTCAGTACATGAAGTTCGGTGAGGCTGCGCCTTCACTGAAGTAAAAGTGTCTTAGCACCCCAGAAAGCCATAGAAGCCAGGGCCCAAGCCTTGGAATGCGGGGGCGAATAGCGATGCTAGGGATGAAATGGAGTCGAGGTACCTGCAACGACGGAGGACGAGTGCATGGCGAGGTGCAAGTGCCAAAGGGCGTAGCCGTCGGTCGAGCTGCTGTGGAGAGCCACGACGTGGGCTCTGACGACTTCGAGATTCTTCCCCTCGCTGCATAGCCATGCCTCGCGATACACGTCGACCATGTGCTTCCAGGCCCACAGCTTCTCTTCGCCAGCTGACGCCTAGGTCTTGTCGTCTTGTAGCTACTCCTCGACGAGCTTCCAGAAGCCGAAGTGATACGACACGCGCAATCGATTCCTACCAATTGTTTTGGCGTAAAGCTGAGGCAGACTGTTGTAGACAAAGTTAGAATATTCATTGCCGCAGCTGCAGCGAACACCAACGGTTTCTGGGAGATTCAAAGCAGAAAGAGGTCGCTCACTATTTCCGAGTCCTTTGCTGACTTGCGTTCGGGGCTAGTGCAGCGCCCAATGACAGAACCAATAAGGCGCACTCGATTAGAAGGCATTTGTTTCTGTCAGCGGGTTTCTCCACAAAGCTCTTACATTCCCATTTGTTTCGACTCAACTCGGCGAGCGGTTGAGTTTTACACGAGCAGCAGTCCCCTCACTCGACCGCCTGACTTTCTGCAAGAGCGTACAAGAATAAGCCACTACTACATCGCCCACTCAACAAATATTATTTTTGCTGACAATGCCCGTCTCAACCTTAGGACTGCTCTCTCCATCCACCGAAGAAATGGCCGAAGACAGGCTTCTCGCTCAGGCCGCGGTAGCGTCGGCACCGATCCTCCCGCAGTAAGCTCAGTCCATGCCTACAAGCCCTTCAAAGACTGACGGAAAGACTCAGCCCGACCATTCAGATCGACTCAGATCCAAGGAAGACCAGAACGCCTACGTCCGCCAGTGGCAGCTTGCCGAGAGGGAGCAGAGCATCCAGCAATGCGACAGAAGTGCGAAGGGATTCCAGCTCGTGATCACAAAGAACCGCAACCTGATCGACAAGGTCAAAATCTTCAAGAAGACTCTCGACGAAGTTGCAACCGAAAGAAGCATGATGGCTTCTCTAGCCAGCAAGATTCAAGCGGCTGCGAAAATCGAAAATGGCGTCATTGAAGAGTTGGACCCAGACAGCGCGGTCGCTCGAAAAAAGAGGTTCGCCGCCATGGACACCAAGGAGTCTGAGTTACGCAACTCGTCGTCGTACAAACGATACCACCACCCTGCGGCTCCGGAAGATTCGGTTACTCCGACTCAAACTGTGTTCGAGGCAGGTGTATCCGACATCCATGCCCTCAAGATCGAGCTCAGCACAGCAGAGGAAGAGAAAAAGCGTATTCGCAAGATGTACAAAGGCTTGGTTGCGGCCAGAGATCGTGAGATCGAAATTCTCAAGGACCAGCTGTGGTCCCAGGAAACCTCTGTCGGTAACAAGGGTGACGGCGATGACAATTAACGAAAGCACTACTAAGTACGGGGCTACAGATATCGCGATTGACTGCAGCAAAAGAGTCGGCCTTTTTGGGCATCTCTACATCCGAACACGAACGCTATCGACGGTGATTTGGCAACAGACCACGTCGAAGAAGTTCCACAGGACACGCAGAGAGGTCATTATAACAACAGGTTAGCAATAGAGAGAGCACCTCATTTCCTCCGTTGCGTTCCGTAACGAGTCTCCTCAAGCCGAAGTTCCATGTTTCCCTTGTCAGTCCGCGCTTTAGCGCAGTCAGTCTCGAATTCAATTAACTCTTTGCTCGACAGCCCGAGAGAAGACAGCGTAAAGCTTGGCGCATTCAATCTGCCTTGAGCTCGTCCAAAAGAAGATGCGAAGACAGGCCCGATGCAGTCATCATCGGGATCAGTGTCGGTCAATTTCATACCGGGAGGAAAGGAACGCTCGACGTCATGAATAACGGGGGTCCTCTCGCAGGAGTCGTGAGATGGTCCGTACTGGTCCCCTTCGAATAACTGGTAGGCCTTTGAGTCAAATCAGCCGCGATTTACGAGGGCTTTCAAGACTTTCAGAACCGCTCAGTGGTTCCTTTGTGCGCTCACAGGTTTTGTCTGCGAAACCTAGGTCGCCGCAGTCGGCTAACCTCCCATCCTCTGAACTTTCTGTCGGCTGACCCTTACTCTGCTGGATTGTCAGAAGCCCTTTGTTATAAAAGATAGATCTTTCTTGCAGATTCAACGCCTTCTGTCACCTTGCGTGGCGGGTATCTCATACGATATTCTTATGATGGCAGGTTCTACCCACACCTGCGAGGGCGTTTTGACGTGAGAAAAATAACGAGAATAACCATTTGGTATTGATCTGCCCTTCTTGGTGAACGTTTTTCTGTAAATTGACCAAGAGCATACAAGGGGCGGGGACAAAAAGAGGAGCCTGGCGATATGATATGCGTTGCAATCCATTCATTGTCGAAGATATATAGTTCGCAACCCGAATGCGATTGGGTGTTTTGGCACTTGCCGATTAGCTCCGCATGGCGTGGTGAGACACTGCTGCTTCTGGGATTGCTGAAGCCGTTGATTGGATGCGGCATGGTTGGCGCCGAAACCCTGCCCTTGATCAGCGCGACGCCCCATCACATTGAATTGACGACACAGCATCCCAGAGGCGATCAGCGTTTATTTCATGAAGTTTCCAGCGATTAAATAAAACAACAAGCTGAAAACCTCCACGAAACTTGAACACATTTGCTGGAGCAATCATACCATTGCTCACCCAGCTTTACCAACGAGAAGACCGCGAGGCTATCCACCCGCTGTGGTGTCCCCAGAGGTCATCAGTTCTGTGTAGAGCAGTGGGTAATTATTTGTAGCCAAAGTACTCTTTGGGCAGCAATATCCTTGGTGAGAAAAGGTAATACTCTGGCTTGGCAAACTGGAGAGATGGTCTGTCTGACTGCCGATTACCCCACGCCAATTCCAACCACGGCCAGGTTTGCGACTGCCCATCGCCGGAGTTAATATCATCCAGTCTTCCAATTAGCTTCTTTCTTTTTCCTTCGCTGCGTTTCTCATTGGACCCTTTCCCCACCTCAATCCGCAACAAATTCGGCTTGGAATAGCGAAAGCAAGCCAAGCCGTCGATCGCGCGCTCAGAACGGTCTCGATTCTCGAGTACACTGACCGTGCAATCGTGGGTAGTGATCTCCCAGTCTGGGAATTCATCCAACTTGATCCAAAGGACTGCTTTCAGGAATTGGTTGCCTCGGTCGCAGCTCGCATCTCCCTCATATTCCAGCCTGTCATCGACGCAAGGTTGGATCATCCGTACCTTGCTTGACATTGACGAAACCGAATTCTGGCAGTTGATCTACGCCTACCTTTCTGCCTACCTCACTTTCGCCAAGCTTTCCAATGTCGATGAAACTATGTGCATGTTGAAACAAAAATAGTCGCAAAGATTCGCATTGCTCGAATAACCCACCACAAGAAATTCCGGACCCCCGCGACCGTCAGCTTCGACCATAATCTGATCGCCAACATGTGCTCAGCGGTTTACAAAGGTCACTGCCCGTTCGACTCTCCAGTCAAGAGCTCTACAGAATATCTGCGCTGTCGACTAATGGAACGAGCTTGCGCTCGCTGCATCTCTCGAGAGGGCGAAAGAGATGCACATGATCAGAACGCCTCCAGCAGCGTTGATGCTGGCCGCACTCAGCTCTCGAAGTTCGGCAAATACAAAGAGCAAACTGCTGTTCAGCTAATAACGGAGACTATTGAGGCTCACATTCGCGGTCTTGAAGAGGAGTTTGACCAAAATACCTCCAGGCGCCCCTGTCCAAGAAACACAAGGAAGCTCATCGCGCCACCTGGCAAGGGGCTCATGATTACAACTCCGCAGAGCATGAGGCCAACATCGAGGGAATGCAAGAAGAGATTAAATCTCTTCGCGATGCATATGGCACAATCTCCTCAGATCTCCAGGAGACTCGAGCTTCCAACAGAAAGCTCATGGAACAGATCCACTCGGCTACTTCTACGAATTGTTTTCCTGCCTCCAAGATCGACGATGAGCCCGTTGCTCACGTATCCCACGGTGATAATGCAGAGTTAACGTATCACAAAGACGCCCATCCTGCGATTGAAGTAGACAATCCCAACAAGAAGCGGCGTTTGTAAGTTCGTGAGCAAGTCCTCGGTATGGTGAGTGTACGTCTTCCCGCGAACATTTTGATCAACCAGCTGACCGGTGGCAGACGCTGTTCAATGTCAAGAGAAAACCAAGTTTGACATGAAAACATGCGGCGGTCGTCTTCTTGTTGGTTTTACAAGCTGCAATACCCGAGAAGAACGCCCAAGAAATGATGGGAAGGATACTATGGATGCTGGAAAGAAGGCCATTTGTATAGAACGATGCTCCTCTATCTCTTCCACTAATAGAACAAGCAATCCTTGAGCACGACGCGTAAGTGGATGGGTCAAATATTCATCGTGAGCCATTTCTTTTCAAGCCATAGAGAAGCAACTGATGGCTGTGCAAATGAATTGGTTTGCCCCTGGTTCTTCAAATCCAAACGTCCCGCAACTGTAACCGCGGAATATATCCCGGAAGCAGATGACGGGCGGCAAAGAGCATGCTAGGTCTTTACATAGATTGTATCTCATCTATGAGTTCCCCCATTTCAAAATACCGCGTCATCTTCTCATAGCGACAACAAAGATCAATTGCCGTTGCCTTAATGCGTGGTGTTGCAGAGCCTCCAACAAGTAGACGAAGCTATTTATATACAATTGTAGGGTCGACCACCGCGCATACCTCGACCTAGGTTGAGATCGGCCAGCAGCTGACCCGGTCACGGACGTGGGACAGGACGTCACAGCCCTCCGGGACGTCTTGAACAACGATCTCCAGCTGCGGTTTCGAGGCGTTCTAGGCGGTCAGAGGTTGGAACCGATCGCTGGGTACGGAGCAATGACCGCGCTGTGAGCGTTAGTGAATTCTTCCAGGCTGCCCTCGAAATGGCCGGGGTCGGGATTGCAGACGGCCCAGTGGGAACGAGACGAGCCGATGCAGTTGAAGACGTTGGCCCAGACGTTGATAAGACGGCGCGCGTCCATAAACCCCTCAGGCTCTGCAGTGCCGCTATTGATCTCAGGGATGAGACTGACTACCGCGTTGAGAATACAGAAGAGGCGATTGCCTTGGGCGGTCTTGATGATGATGTTTGCGTCGTTTCAGAGCTTCGTGCCGAAGAGCATGCGAGATCGTCGCCAGGCAGGAAATGCGTGGGCTAGATCCCAATCATGTCAGAAATGCCGGAGATAATCTTGTGGTCCATGTTACGGCTGTCGGGATCCTATTTTGCTGTGTCGGAGGGGTTTATGTCCAATATGGTTAGTCATCGCGAAAACAGTCCCATCCGGACATACCTTTTGAGATAAAATCGGGTATTCGCCCTTGGTGTTCCCAGCAACTAGCCCGATCCCCGAGCCGCGTGACGCGTTCAGTACTGGGGGTGGATCATCGCGATGTTGTGGGGGGGATTTCCACCAAATGCAACAACGAGAAAGTTACCAAGGCCAATTCAAGTAGCGCAGCTAGATGGGAACTATTGGGATACGACGGCGGCTGTCTTGAGCAGTCGCTGTGAAGGCTTATCACCTCGTATCCCGTGCTGAGCTGATGATGGGAAACGGGAAGGAAAATACTGGTTCCTCGTGAAGACTTAGACGAACCTAAGATTGGCAGATTCCTACACTCAGAGAGATCCATAAGACACGAAAATCTTTTGTTTGGGTGAAGCCCCGGTGAATAGGTTAAGTTAGATCCTTTCTGTCGACTAATAAATAATACTTCCCCTTGACCAATGAAGAAGCTACCTAGCTTGCTAATGAATGGGACAGTCTATCAGCCGCTCAGGGACCTAATTAAACGACTGCAACGGAGGATCCTCACCATAAGAAACAGGCCTTGAGAAAATAGGTTATGGTCGTGTATCGCAGTTGTAGGGCCCCATCTGCGATTCGGCGGTGCTGAGCCTTATAAGAGTCACTGGTCCAATTCCGCCTTGTGGATCATCTCGCGAGTCTTTTCTTTTCCTTCTTTTTTTCTCTTTTTTTAAAAGAAAAAAGAAATTCCTGCCACCAAAAGTATGATTAAGCTCAGATGAAGGGTGTGGTACACTACTTAGAATTTCTCTTCGTTCTTCCTGCCAGGCAAGATGAAGCTTCACTCGTTTGTTTTAATGGCTTCAACGAAATTATTCCTAGAATATTAATGAAAGGCGAACCCAACTTGATCAAATGTTTCAAGGCAAGGTCGTTATAATGAAACTTCTGGTAGTCCGTTGATTAATAATTTCAATTCATCTATGTCAAAGTCGGTTACAATTGAGCGCACCCTCAAGCAACGGAAATCTCATAGAATACCGTACCGGGATTTGCAAGAAGACAACGAAGTGGTATGAAGAACATGAACGAAAGAACAAGTACGAAACCCAATTTCCGCCCCAAACAAACACCAAAGCAACTTCCTTCCCCTTCATCGTCATCGAGGCAGCCTGTGTTGCGCTACTTCGGATCGATGGACGCTCCCCGATCAATTAACGTTGTCGACGGATGCCTTTGGACTTCTCTCTGAAGGGAATGGAAGCTCCGTCTTGGTATTATTGCTCAAATTCGGTGGAGTCGTTGCAGCGATTCGAGAGGATGCTCCAGGTCGTGTTGGAAGTTGTCGCTGATGGTCGTTGATGAACGTGTCCAGGAAGGTTGCTGCAGTATGCATTCAGCTCAGCTCTGCATGTAAAAGCACTTGAGAGAGGAAGGAATTATCTCACCAATCTCATGAACCCAGCCGGAAGGAGACATCTCCAGTTGACGCTGGCTGGAATTCGCCATTTTAAGATTGCGATCCAACATTGTGAAGGGTGTATTGGAGAATAAAGCTCCGCTGGAAGACGTCGCGCAATCTGGATACGCCTATTAAACCCGCCAAAGATGCTCGGAGCAAGGTAACTATGGAGCTCAACTGGCAAAGGTCGATCAGTCCCCCCCGGAGCTCCGCGGCAAGGCCGTCTAGATTCAAATGCCCCATCCTGCCAAGCCTTTCCACCCACCAAACCCCAACCCTGGTTAAAAAACAAAACAAGGAAAGAGGGAAGCAGAACTTTGGTCGAAAATGGTGGCCGAACCCCCTTGGTTGGAAAGATTCAGTACGAGTCTTGGCGGAAACGCATGTCCTGCCTAAAACAAGTGCTGACTTTGAACACGTAAACAATCGAGATCCGCCATGCATTTTTTAGGACAGGAGCTTAGCGAAAAAAGGGCAATTCGAACTCCAAGAACTCAGCTCGCTCAGCCCCCGGTGTGGGAGCCTCCGGCATCTCGCCGTGCGTCTCCTGGGCGCCGCGCCACTCCGGCCGAGTAATGGACGTCGGAGGAATCCTCCAAAGGCATGAGTCCGCCCCAGTCCGTCTTAACCGTCCAACCCGACCCCTTTTTCGGCCACCGAAACGTCGCCAAGCAAAGCCCGAGTCAGGTAAACCCGAAGGGAAGAAGGACCCGGTAGCACCCAAGCGCGTTTCCCCCGCAGCGGGAGCGGGGCGGGAGGTGTTGGCGCCGAGGGAGACACCCAAGCAATTCCAAGAAGAAGTTGAAAAAGCTTAGTTCTGCAGATCGCGCTGTTGGGGCTCGCGTGAGCTTGGCCTCAATCGCTTGCGAAGTTCGACTGGTGCGACGGTTCGGCACGTGGGGCGCCACAAATCATCGGCGAAGGACCTGCGGTTGGCTCCAGCTTTTCTGGCCAAGTGATGTTATCTGGTGCTGCGCTGGGTTCATCGTAGCAGAAGTGTCGAAAACTTGAAACAAGCGTTTCCTTGAGTCAAGTGTGGAAGGGGATTTGAGAAATCAAAACAGAGGACTGGGGTTGGGAACCTGATGGATTGGACCGAGGAAGAACTCCGACTGGGCTGAGCAAGGATGGCGTTGAAGCGAGATGCCTACGGGACTTCCTGGAATCATCTTCATGTGGGAGAAATTTGCCCGAAAGTTGCTGCGGGCGCCGTTTACGTTTACGAACGTTTGTGACTCCGGAGACGAATAATGGCCACGTTCGCGGCGCTTGCTGCTCATTTCTTGCGCTGCGTGTTTGTTCTGTGCCAATATCGAAGAACAATTTGCACGTTCACTGGGCACAGACAGTCATGTAATTGCGATAGAACAATGGATGCACTTCCATGCCGCCAATGGAAAACAGCTGCATCGCCCTTGGGCGGTAACGGGCCGGGAAAGCAGCCCGCTAAATAAGCTTCCTGCGGTTCTAGCGGCCCCGCTAGCCAGAATCACCTAAGTACCTACCTAATTAGCGTCTCTCTCAAGCCCCCACAACCTCTGGCTCTTTCCCTGCACCGCCAGGAACTAACGATCCCAAGTTTCTTAATAAACTAAGGTTGGGGTGATTCACCATCCATACCACGTTAGCGCTAGGTGCACGAAAGGAAGAAAGAAAAAGAAGGAAAGCCGTGTGAGGGGAAGTTCGACGGGATGTTTCGGTTCTTCGTATTGATTGGGGGAAGGGACTCCATCGAAAGTTTTCTACGGCCAAGATGGGGGGCAATCTCGCCGACTCATTGGTCGCAGACGGAAAAAGCGGACTGCCCATGGGTTTGCTTATGGCTCTTCGACTGATGACAGCTCGGAGGATGGCGTGGTCTTAGGCATAGCGCCGTCAGCCGGTGGGCTTGGCGGTGTTTTGCGCTCAACACACACCGTCTCACGACATCAGACGGGTGACAGGAGGTCGATACAGCTTCGGGAAGAATGTTAGAAGTTCGTTGTAACCAGTGTCTCGGTTTACCGACATTCTGTGATCGTTATGTACTGCAGTCAAACAAAAATGACCTTGAAAATTGGTACTGGAAAAGCAAGCTACGCCGATCCAACAGTGATAAACAGCAGGGTATTGTTGCTTTGCTCGAGAATCCACACACCACTATCAAATGCGGTTGTCTCCCATATCTTTATCGTACTCCTTGGCTTCCACTTTGCTTGACCTTGCCGGCTTGAAGAAACTCGTACGCTTGGGCTTTCTCGTCTCGTACTTTTCGATCGCCGCCAGTTCCAGCCCCAAAATATCCTCCACGTCATCCAACTTGTAGTCTCCTTGTCTTGGGGTTGGGTCTTTCCGCCACGTCGATGCCTCGTGGCCCCACTGATCTGGTTGCACGCTCTTGTCCTTACTCCGATACAAATACGGCATGTGTTTGCTAGTCCAGATGATTACTTTGTTGCAAGTCTCGTCAAAGAGAGGCCGAATGCCCGGGATGGAGAGGGCGATGAGTGTTGAGCCGACTTCGGCGATCTCAATAGCCAGAAGAGGGCTGTAAATCCACGATTGATCAGGTTGCCACTGTCCGTTGATGACGAGAATGAGACGAACAACTGATATCGCAACAACACTTCGAAAGTCAGTATCGCAGAACTGTAGGCTTTTAGTTCAGACCTATACTCACAGTGTTCCCGGCAAGAGAATACAAGCCAGCTGAATCTTGTGTTTCCGGGGCATCTCCAGCATGTGAAGCATCGCGATCGGGATTCCGAACAACACGAAGTCGCAGAGTAACGACACAGCCGAGTTAATACCATACACTAGTCCCCAGGGCAGACATCTGTACTGAATGAACTGTGTTTGCCAATCATACGGCCATATCGCCGTGACCGGGAGGCAGTGGAAGATGATCAGCAACATCTGTGCTAACCATCCTAAGAGAAGAAAACCCGCGAGGCCCTGAATAGATCGTAGGAATCCGGTGTGTATACCGCAAACGCGGTAGTAAAAGGCCAATCCAGAGTATCGACAGAACAGGAGCGCCGTCGAGTAGACCAGGTGCGCACTGAAGTCGAGGATCTCTGTTTGTTCTAGGGTCTCCTGTGTCATGACATATTGAATGTACTCGAAGTGCCGGCCCGATCCAATATTGATGAGGATGATACAAAACGGTACGAAAGCAATGAACATTGCCTGCAGAATTCGTCAGCCCGGTTTCGCCGGTCATAGGACCTGAAGGTCTCACCATTCCCAACACCGCCAACGCATCGTCGACTCCAAAGCGTTTTCGTAGGAAGAATCGTGAAAAGGCGCGGCCGTTCACAATCAACAGCGTGAGGACGAACATGAAGATCAACGCAATCATTGACGGCGTATCACGATCCTCGTCGAGATACTTGACACTGATCTCGGCTGGTATGCGACCAGCCGCGTAGGCTTCTGCGACCGCGTCGTCGCCCGGGCGCATAGCGACGTTTGGCGATGCGTGGTTGAAGATCCCGTGTGGTGTGGTAACATTCCCGCAGGAGCAAGTTGCAACAGCAGAGGATCGCACGCCACGGCTCTCACCGGTCGAAAAGGAAGATCAGCCACCTTTCAAAACATATATGGGAAATGGAAACCCTCGATTTGCAATAATGCCCATTAGCTCGCGGGGTAAATGCGCTCCCCTGCATGTGAGTTGGGATCCCATCGGATGACACAGATTCGCCAACTCTAAATCCGGCATGGATGAGCGGCCTAGGTAGACTCGCCAGGCTTGGCTCCATGCTGGAGAATGAGGCTAAACATGGCTGGGTGGCAAAAGGCGCAATAAGGAGAACGAGACGGCCAAGAAGGTTGGCGCTTGTGTCTGGACTGATATAAAGCTTGGAAAAGCTTGCCCTCAGCTTTTTGAGTTGAGATGTCCGTGCCATCGGCAGTTGGCGAGAGTGCACTCCCTCATTTCTACGATTGGAAGTGAAAGATGATGTCAAAACGCCGGTCGTTGGTGTATTGCCCGCTTTCTCGAGATGTTCCGATGATGTTAATAGGTCCAATTGTATTTAACTATTCGATGTCGGAAAACGTGGTTAGTTGCGTGGCGATCCGGATTCTCCTTGGTGGATAAACGTGTGGTAATCTCGAGGCGTTATAGGCCGCAAACCCTTGTTCAGCTTATGGCAAGCGGAGGTAAATCGGAAGCCAATCGTGATCACATACGCGAACTCCTCGGAGACTCATGCTCCTATCTTACTCCGGAAAACAACATTCACTAGCCGACTGTGAATAACCGGGGCTAGCGCTTGTCCGAGTGAGGGTTTGCGGCGGCATCCAGGGAATCCGCAGGAACCATCAGTATCTACGAGAAGATGAAGTTTCTCAACCCGACCCGACGGGCTTCTCGCCGGCGACGCACTTCCAGAAGTAGAACAATACTGGCGACTCGGCTTGGCCGTGGGGAGATTACTCAACCTCGAAACTCGAGTCTGGTGTTAGCCGCCTGTGCTAAGGACGTATGCGATGCTCGATCGGGTCGAAATGATCAGATGGAGAAACATGATTCAGTTTTCTCAGATGAGTAAACATACCCGAAGCACGATTGATAGACAAGACACAGATTTCTCCTACGAGATAACCCGGTTGATCATCGACGATTCTTCGATAACTCAGGTATTTGTTTACATCGTTAGGCTTCTTGCATGACATGCAAAGAATAGTCGCAGGCTCGAAAGCGTTCTGCCAGGGTTCCAACTGAGGCGAACGGTGCTTCAAGTCATGCCGACCTGTCGTCGGTTGAGCCTCATGATCAAACCTTCTTCTCGTTCTTTGGATTTTCAATCACCGATGCCTTGAAAACGTGATAGTCAAGGGAACAGCCCTTGGCTATATGACGCTTATTGTTGAGTCGTGAAGATAGCTGTATGTGGAAGCTTGGCGCTCTAATGGGTTGAAGTTCAAAGCCTCTCATATCTGATTTTGCGGGTATTGAGAAATGCTTCACGCAACCTCGAAACCACGTCCATAACTGCCGAGCGAGTGGCATACTACTACCTGAAATTAACGTGAATCAACCCTCGGAAATAATTCCCACTGGTGACCCCATTCTTTTCGCGGTGCTCTGGATACGCAGCATGTTCGGTAATATTGAGCGGCTCCTGCCGCAGAGCGAAGGGAAGCTGGCCGTTTTCAGTGGTCCACCTATACTTAGAACTTGGTAGCAATATATCTTCAGCAATCCCTTTCATGATGTTGCCTCAGTACAGAGGCTGGTGGGTATGCGAGACCGATCATCGCCTTGGCCCGTGCGGTGCTGTGCGGAGAGAAGTCGACTGGCGGTGCATCCTTACTAATAGCAAAATTGGAAGAAAAAAATACACAGGCAGCTTATGGTCAACTAACAAAGCGAAAAAGCTGTTTTGTGCAGAAATGGGATACCGGAAGGCTGGAAAGAGGTCGCGACCATGACGTATCCTCGTTTTGCTTCGGTGAGGTCTCAGTAAGGTAGGACACCGAGGCAAACACCGATGTGTGGGACCCGCCGCTGCTCACCGAAAGTTATCACCGACATCCCCGTTGGGCCCACATCACCTTAGTTGACCGGTACGGTAATTACGCCTTCTGCCTCTGCGCCCATTGTTGTCTACTAAACACAACAAAGAGTTTCGACGATTCCTTTTTTATCCCCCGCGAGATGCCTCCAAAAGCAGGCGGAAAACTTTTATTGCATGCATAATTTTTCTTGGCATCGCAGGCACTCTTCTATTCGACTGCCAGTGCTCAACCTCGACCCCATCTCACCTCACGATCTCTTGCATTGGGAACCTGCCTTGTCCGCCGAGGATTTTTCATCAAGTGTCTAGTTTTGAACAAATCAGTATGGACTCATACAACATTGCTTATCACGATGCAAATGGCTTGCCGACGCCATTCTCGGTCTCTGCGCTCAACTTCGCGATAGCCTTCCGGCCCAGTCCCCTCGTATGTCGACGCTGCCCTGAACCCTCCCACCGAGCTGATCGTTAACCAAGCCACCAGCCGTCTGAGACTGGCTTGTCGCCTCCAAGCACTGCTGCCCCCGAGATTACGAGTACCGAGCTCATTCGCATACAGCCCTACCTGAAGTACCCTGGCTTCGTCCTACCCGAGCTCGTCATCGCCGAGAAGGACAAGGCATTTGCGGTCGTCCTCGGCATTACCCAGGATACCTGCGACCATGCCGACCGAGCCTCTGCAGTCCCTCCAGAGCACATGCCCTACCACGTCTCCCTCCGTGTCGAGGCCGTCGTTGCCGCCGCCGTCGGGGTCCTGTACACCAACAAGCACTTGAAGCCCTCGACGCCTCTCATGTGGCAGAAGGTCCAGCGTGTTCTCGGAAAGCGCGAGGCCGCTTAGAAGACGGCAGTTGCTCACAAAAAGATCTACGACCTGGTCAAAACCTATGCACTCGGCCGCGCCGCCTACCTCTCCGACTCGACGAACCCCAAGATGCCGTTGGTATACGACCGCAAGTGGTGGCGTCTGCTGAAAACAGTTGATCGGTGGATCGCTTTGTCTGAGCTCCGCGAATCGGTGTCTGATGACCTGTCGTTCAGGGCCAAGACCAAGTGGGCTAGAGCATACAGAATTCACAAAATGCCTGCCAGCAGTATTCACCCAGACCGGCTGTCACGCATTGCTACGTCCGCCGAGTCAGAGCTGGAGCCGGGCGAGATTCTTGGGTGAAGTGGACGCAGGATACGTCTGAGATTCACTGAGGGGATTTTTTGGAATGAAAAAGTCTTCGTTGATAGCAGACATATTTTGAGGGGCTCGGGCACGTCATTTTATTTGGACGTTATTATTCAGTGACAGCCTACTAGACTGGTATGAAACTCGGCAGCCTGGTATAGGTCTGGATTCCTGGCAGACCAAGCAGCAGGATTATACAAACCATCGACACCAAGCTTCCTTTTTGAGATTCCACCAGCCTCAAAGCAAACAGACGCAATGCCTTCTCAACGTGCCCCGTTTCTGCCCTAGACCAGGCCCAAGCCGGGCCCTCCCCCAAAGCCGGTTCCCAAGCCGCCTCCGCCTAGTTAATCCACGAAAACGTTCTCCACTATTACAATTTCGGGATCCGGAACGAGAGGCGCAATTACAGGTGAGTAAATGCAGTAGACAAATTGTTTTGAATCAATAAAATTGGTCACTCTCTCGAAAGGCCTTCATCCCGACGTGCTTAATGTCTTCGCAAGGCTCCGGAGACTATCCCTCATCTTTTTGCCATGGTCTATGATGAGAAATTCTGCTTGGTCCGAGGGAGAGGGACAAAAGTAGCAAGAATTAAAAAAAGGTCTTGCTTGCAAAACTCGAACATCTCTACTTCAGTAGTTTGATACTGGGTACTTGCCTCCAGAACTTTCGTTCAGCGAGCTCATGGCACCACTGTCCCACCCGGTCACAGACTTGCCCTTCTCATGAGGTTCGTGCCAGTTTAGTACGCAGGCCCTCCCTATATACCGAATTCCCTTGAATCTGGGATGCTTCCTTCCGTTGCGGGCGAGAAGGTTGAATAATCCAAAACAACAAACTTGCCCACGCTCGCCCTAAACCCATCACAACTTCATTTCCTATCCGTTTTTAAGGCAGATATCTTCTTCAGGATAACCACAATGTCATGGTCGATTCGAGACCTGGTCTCGGAACATTTCTTTCGCATGGCAGCCAGCTCCTTCTCCAATCTCTCGACCTCTGCGTTCCTCTTCGAGATGCCGTCGGGCTCCTTGACGGAAAGAGCAAGCGGTCCCAGCCTGAAAGTGAACGTCCTCAACAACTTCTTCGAAAAGCTCATATTCAGCTCGATGATCCTCGCAGAGTTCAAGCACCAACGATAAGCCACAAATCTCGACTGCAGACGTTTCACCTCAGTGCTGACGTCCGCCACACCGCGTTGGACCTCTTCATTCTGCGAGCGTTGCTCTGCCATCTCCTTCTTCAGTCTCTCCGTCTGTGGCTCGCTGAACTCCCATGCGCTGTCGCAGTGAGTCCTGATCGTGTGTTCCGTGAGCTGCATTTTCCCGTAGTCGAGCTTGTTGAAGTACTCGTCGATCGCCGACATGATGTTCGTTAGAGGATCTTGGTCCGGCGTCGACTGCGTTGCCTCGTGGACGTCCTCCAGCCAGGTGTTTACCTTTCCGGCAGTGACGGTCGGAGGAGGAGTGATGATGAGATCGGGGGTGTCGGCGACCACCGGGTGAGTGGTGAGCTCTGGGGAGCTCTGTGCTCGGATGAAGTCTGGAATCCAAAGCTGGAGGCCTCGGGGACCATCTGGGCTGGCGTTTCGCGCGCTGGCGGCTGACATGCTGTTGCATGCATGAATGTTTCTCGATAAGCGCTGATCGTTGGAGCCCATAAACGTCGGCTTTCCAGTCCGGGAACGAGTCTTTATACAAACGCACAGTACCTTTGGAACATACCAGCGATCGGCCGAAGACTCAGATGTCCGAAATAAAGGTTACTGGAAGCGAAAGAAAATGACAAATGTATTGTTCGAACCTCCATGAGCCAAGACTGAAACACATCAAAGCAGTTCTATCGTGTCACCGTTGTGACAAACATCGCTCAAAGACTGATGCAGCAGAGCCACCTTGTCTCATTCGCTGCGATCCATCCCTGAACAAAACAGATGATCTATAACCAAAGAACAACACCTGCCCTTCCCTCAGCGGAGCCCGAAAGACAGCTGACGTTTTAGTTTCAGTGAAAGAACGTCGTGTCATCGGCTTTCCCGTATCTCGCCAGCATTGAATTATGAACATCACATAGCATCAATTCCCACGATGCACACGTGACTACTCCAGGACATCGTGTCGCTGTGGAAGTGTACAAATTAATTTGAGATATTTCGTTCTACTTGCTCTCCTGCTTCAGAATCCAGTCGTTGACAACCTCTGCAATCTCCAAGCTGTTCTTCTCGAGATGCAGAAAGTGCCCGTTTCCACGGATCCCAATCTCCCCCAGCTTGATCCATTCCGGTTCTCCACCGACCTGCTTCAAGTAGTTCACAAGGCAATGATCATACGTGATATGCACGCTCGCCTCGCCAGTTACCATCAGGTACGGCACGCTCGCAATCTTTGGCAACTTCCTCGCAGGCTCCTTCTGCAGATGGCAGCTGCGTAGGGCGAGGGACTCGTTTCCAACCACAACAGTCTCCAACTCATCCACGCTGGCGACGGGAGGATCGTAGTCAATCGGCGTGTTGGTCAAGCCCCAGGGGTTCGCAGCGGTTCCCCCGAGACCACGGTTGTACGACCAGAACGGGATGGTGGTGCCCTCGAGGTTGATGTTGGCGGCGATGTACTGCGGGCAATCGTTCGACAACAGGACCGGCGCGCGCGCACCAATCGAGTGCGAAATGAGGTAAGCCTTCTCGCCGAGAAGCGACAGCAACTCGCATCCGGACGCCCGGAGCGCATACTCCTGCGGTTCCCAGCTCCTCGTGAGGGGGATGATCGTCTTCTGGAACTGCTCGAACGTCGGGTCGCCCTTGAGTCCCGTGCCGGGCCACTGCGTGTGGAGGTAGCTCTGCGGGTAGCTATTGTACACCTCCGGAACGGTGAAGCCCTCCTCGACGCCCTCGGCAGCGGTGCCGGCAATCATGGCGAAGTCGTCGATGTTGTTCTCGGCGGAACGACCGATCGCGGCGGTGTCGACGAGGTAAACGGTGTGACCCTGCTGGAGGAAATACGAAGCCCAGCCGGGGCGGTCGTCGGGCGTGTTGAGCCAGGTGACGCCCGAGGTACCACCGCCGTGGAAAAAGACCATTGGCTTCGCGGTTGCGTCTCCCCGGCGACGACTGCGGCCGGAACTCACCGGGACGAGCTTCTCAACGTAGAGCTGGTCGACAATGACGTTACCGGATGCCGTCTCGACGTAACGTCCGCCCACGTAGAAGAAGTCGCGGGTGTGGGCGGCTTCCTTGGACACGCACTTCGTGCTGATGGCGTTGACACCGGTGCAATTGCCAGAGGCAAGAGCCTCAACGGCGGCGGCGGCGCCCCCGAGGATAGCGGCGAGTGACACGCGGAGCATCTTAACGAAGTTTCGATGAGAGGCGCAGGATGGAGCGGACCGATGTGGCGTGAGAAGTTCGTCGTCAATATAATATTTTCGGGTTGCGAGGTTCGGCGGTCGCTTGATGGGGCCGGAACGTCCGATCCCTGTCGAGTTGCTCCATCTAGGAGATTGCTGGCCTCGAGGATCCAATGATGTTCGGGTCAATCCTCGGAGATGTGGATGCATCGGTCGATATGCCCTTGCTCATGATCCACGTTCTCCAGTCCCCGGATTCAGATGATGGAAAAACAACGACCAATCGATCCATTCATAGGCAGATAGCTATTGCTCTCAAAGTTGAGAGTGTTGAGATGTATAGACCGGGTGTCTTCGAGCAGACGTCGTTGTGGAGGAAATATTGATCGTGAATAGAAATGAGGACGGGATGCTTTTGGCCGGGGCCGTCGGTCGATGGGGATTCTAGACAGGCAGCAACATACGCAAACTGGGGCTCGGCGAACAAGCTTAAGAGGGAGGTACTAGACAGACTTCTTTCAACGACTACTCGTAAGCACCTTCACCAACAAAGGACTCATCGTGTTGATACCGACAGAGGACCTCGCTTTTTACTTACCACGGGATTTTGAGCCACAGAAAAAGATGCGGAGAAGAAAACGGACAAAAATCAGAAATGGTCTTCCATGTTACCTAGCAGTCAACGATGACCCCGAAATCTCGCTGGAAACACCGCAACAAATAAACGACAATAAGATTGAAGAGTTTTCTCGCCGCCAGGGTTTTGAAGCAAGAAAGAAGAATATTTTGAAGTCACGCCGTGAATAGTTCTTCTTCTTCATCAGTTGGTTCCTGCGAGGATCATGTCCTGCGTCTCTGTCGACAGCAATCATAATCAACCCATTTTCCTCTGCTGGAGTGATAGGTCGCAAGTTGATAATTCGGGAAATCAAGAGCCTTCATGCCCGCGAAATCATAGCGAGTCATGTGGCAGGCGTTTCTTGTCAAATCACTTGAGCAGGGCCGGAATAAGAGAGATCGGGATTACATATTAGACGGGCTGATCTAGTACAGATTTCGGAGATGGCAGAGTGAAATTTGCGGAGAATTCAATCCATAGCACCATGGCTTGTCCGGGATGGTTCTACGTTGAGTGAACGTTCGGCCGATTCTCATCCTACCCAACCTAGCAGCCCCCGAGATGACCAGTCCAAGGTTAGTCCTGTGGCACGGCTGACAACCTTTGAATCAAGACCGGAATAGAGCTTCCCAGTGGCATCCAAAGTAATCGATGCAAAGTCTGGAAGGTCAAAGACAATCTGCAAAGAAAGTTGAACATCAACGAGCGAGTCAATGAACAAAGCAGTTCATTGTGTCTTAACGAGGCTTTGTACATTTGAGGATTTAATAGTTCATAAGTCCCATCACATCGCAGCATCCTTCAGTTGCCAAAGACTATCACGACTTTAGAGAGAAAAGGTAAAAGTGAATGAATCCGTCATGGATCACCGTCATCTTCAACTTGAACCGTCAGACCATTCCCTGCGCAAAAAGAATCGGCGCGAAATCCAACGCAACCTTACACAGCCTGGCTTCCACTTCTCGTCTCCTACAGTAATGGACCCCACCCATAAGTCCTGGTGGAATGTCCTGGAAGCCAACCGCTACACCTGCCGACACGCAAGTCGGACGGCCGTCGCTCAAAAGCTAATTGAGCTCTACGAAGCCTGCCTGGCCGAAGTCGAGGACTCCCGTGACCACCAAGACGAAGTGGCTGAGCGCGCTCGGATATGGAACCCGGGGCTATTCGATAAGATCCGTCGCCGACTGGCGAATGGAAACCGTACCTGGGGGCTTCTTTCTGAACACGAGGATAAGCGCGATCTCTCGTACGGCGTCGGCGTCTTTGCTCGAGGCAGAAAGCGGTTTGTCAGTCATCCCACGAAGCTGCCCCGTCTCGGGCGCCACGAGCAGCAGCTGTACCAGCGCCTTTGGTCTCTCGTCGACCAGTGGATGCGGCTGACCTCCGACTGTGACACGGGTTCGGTCCCAGAAAGCCCTACTGTCGCCGCTGATCTTGATTCCTCAGGTGTTCCTGTTCCTGTTCCGGCAAACACAGCTGTTCGGCTCAAGAGTCACAGGTCCTTGGGCGTGAGGAGCGTGCGTTTCCAGAAGTTTGATGACGACGACGACGACGATGACGACGGCGGCCTTGCTACGCCATCGAGGAAGAAGCTCACGAGTGGCTTAGAGGGCACACTTGTGGAGGAAAACCTGCAGATGATGAAGAGAAACAAACAGCCAGATACCGAGACGCAGCAATTGCGGACAGGTGCAGATGCAGCGCATGATCTCAACGAAGGGAAACAAGACAGAAGGGATCTACGCGTGCGCAATAGCACCTGAACGCCTGGTGATTTGTCATCCTTCCACGTAAACGTGGTTGAAAGTAGTCAGCATGGAAAGCGTTGATTCTGAAAGGCTCGGAATTCTAGAATGTATAGTGGAAGATGAAGGAAAAATAAAACTCAGAATCGAACAAGACACGGGGCTCTTCTATGGGAATATCGGCCGAATCAAGGCCACGAAAAACATGATCACTTATGTCCTGAAGTGATCTTCGACTCGCAGTCTTTTGACACTACAAACGTGTAGTACGCCTCCTGTTTCTTATCGGCCCTCTCCGTCTCCGAGATCAAGATATAGAAGAGTACTTCGGGGCAAACGGAGATACTCTGGTGGTATTCCAAACCGTCTCCTTCTTTTCCTCTCTTTCTCCTTCTCCACCCTCTCCTCCTGAACGATAATCTCGGTAATCTGCAAGAAAAACGTAAAAGTCATGAACCTATATAGCGGTTATCTATTACCCGCTGACAGCAGCAGGACAATAGGGTGTTGTCTCGCGAAAAGAACGACACAAATCGCGGTTTAGGACTCAAGGATAGAATTTAGCTTCTTCTCATACATACGTCCGCATAATTATAGCTAGCCCAGCAGATTCGAGCAGTGCTACTTTCAGCCAAAGTATGTCGGAAGTAATGACCCGGAGGTATAGCTGTCACGGGAATCCTGGACAGCTTAAAGCAGTGGTCTAAGATGTAATGAATCCAAAATTTCCGCACCGGGGATATCACCGCTAGATAGATGGAATTTTACAAAGAATTTCGATTTTTCTTTCCGCCGGGCCACAACTCATTTTTTCAAACTTATACCGAAGACAGCGACGTCTGCGACCATACAGGCAATAACACAAACAACAAGCTGCAGAGACAGGAAAATATCGCACCGCCAACCATAGCCTGAAGCACGATCTTGTGTTGCAGCCTCCGCAGATGAACATCCTTGACTCTGATCTTGCGATCAAAGATCATCATGCGTGAAATGAACTTTATGAAGCCGGACCTCTGTGAGAGGAGAGACGCGCTGTCGTCGAATCTTTCCCAGGGCAGAGGCTGGCGACGGGTGAACAGCAGGAGGAAGAAGCAACTACCCCTAAGGCCCGACAAGATGAGAGACATGCCAACAAACCACAATGGCCAAGGGGCGAAAGCGTTGTAACGGCTGTGAGCACCCATATAAGGGACGAATGCTCTAAGGAGTACGCAGAGGAAACCAGCAATGGTGAGAACAATACCCATGCTAGTCGCCATGCACAACGTCTCGAAGGTACCGTTCGAGACACCAAGTCTGACGAAGTTGCGATGGGAGCAATTCTTGAGAAGGCCGTAGACATGATCGGCGATGGGCTTGAGATGAGATGGTTCGGACGAGTGTTGAAGACCGAGGAGAGCTTTGTCGCGAATAGCGGGAGGAATGTTGAGTTCCTTATCGGCGCCGGGGATAAGGAAGGTCTTGACGACGGCGTTGAGTTCCATGCGGTGAGCCGAATTCGGGGCGATGCGAGCAGGGATAACGGCGGGGACGGTATTTGAGCAGATTGGTTTCGCGCACGCGTTGGCCCATGACTTGATACGGTCGCGGCCGTTCGGGCCAATCTTGCTGTTTGGACGACAGGCAGCCTCCGGGGCGATGAGATGTGCAATATTGGTTATAGTCTCATTCGCTGAATGAGGTCAGTGAAAGTATGGAGAGAAGTGGTGGTAACCAAAGACTGACCTGCTTCAGGGTCGCATTCGAAGTCGGACATGGTGATGGATGGAAGCTTATGATCGATGGACTCAAGCGTGCTCTCGGTAGCACTTTCCCCAGACGATCTGGCATCGTTCTCCTTCTCTCCGATGGGGAAGTTGTGGAGGCTTCCAGTCTGGGCGTAAGCAGCCTCATAGTTGCGGAACCTGGAAGCATTGTCAGATACTGTCGGCAGTACGGGACAGAAAGGAAGTACCAGACGAAGAACTCGAGGTTCTCGGGTGAGAATTCGATGTACTTGAGATACATATAGAAATCATACAGAGACATTGGCGAGCCTAGATGGATCGAGTCAGTGTTCTTCGTGACTATGTCCGCAATGTCTCTTAGTTGAGATACTCACACGTCTCATTGGCAAGAACCTTCTCCAAGCTCAACCTTGCTGGGATAGGGCTCTTGTCACGCCCGTCCCTACTCAATGGTCTCCTCCCACTCCGAATGGCGTTGGCATACTCTCGAAAGTCCCTGTATTCGGGTTTCTTGTACCAAACCAGCCAATTAGGGAACCACGACTTTTTCTCCTCGATCCTCGCAGAAGTCTTCATCTCAGTGGGTGCTGCGTCATCCTTGTTCTCCATTTTGTGTCAGATGTGTCTTGATAGGGCTGTGTTTGAAGTCCGACGTTGCACAATTGTCGTTCGTCACGAACGGGGGTGAAAAGATGGAGACAAGAATCTCCTTCTTTGAACCGCATCCAGGACGTCGAGGGGAGTTTATTAATACGTCCCCTTCTTCTCCCAACTAGTCCCATTGCATGCGGCGGCGCCTTCAACAGCAAGCCTATCAGACTGTACGAATGTACTGGACCTCGACCTGGCCGAGTATGTGCCGCTGCCGCTGCAGACAAACCGCGCACAACCGCACGGACCAAAGTAGCGACCGCAAAGAGAACAAACGAACTCGAAGAGGAGTAGTGTGGTTGCGATAAGTCGGTCAGTGGCATTTCTTGGCTGTGCGGCACCCTTTTTCTTCCCCGGCCCACCCAGATCGCCTTGTCTCAGTCAGGTCTGTCCAATAGCGGTGTTCGGGGGGGAGCAACCGCGATTGCTAGGAGGCTTGCACCATTCTACCATCCCGAGAAGGAAAACGAGGACGAAGGTGGTGAGTTTGCGTAGTCTGAAGCTGGCCCGGATATAGAGGGAACCGAGTCAAAGCGGCGCCGATGGTGCTTGGTGTAGTGGTCCTTTTGTTGCACTTCAGTTAGTGCTTGCACTATTCTGACTCTTGCACGGGGAAACACCTGATTCATCCCATAAATGATCACCACGTCTATTTGAAGTCGTCCTCATGGCCAGGGTAGTGCAAAAGACCGACCCCAGGAGGCCATGTTTCCCGGCGTTGGGACCATTCTCGGGTGATGCGAGGCAGGAACTGCGTAGCGTTGGTCTGGCTTCACCATCGGCACTGAAATTGTGCAGGGCTTATGCACAATTTCGGTGGGAGGATTGGGGCGATCGGAAACTTGTTTTCCTCGCGTTCTGACGAGAACAAAGGGGCCATTCATTGCCTCATTTCTTGATTTGGATTCTTTCGCGCCGGAGATGAACTATAGTTGGCCGCGAGTTTGCCGGACCCTGCCGATGATCCGGATTTGAGCATAGGAACGGCCGACGCTTAATACGTAGCCGAGAGGTTTGGGCAGTGTCGTCGT
This sequence comes from Colletotrichum agaves, assembly GCA_036785465.1. NCBI lineage: Eukaryota > Fungi > Ascomycota > Sordariomycetes > Glomerellales > Glomerellaceae > Colletotrichum > Colletotrichum agaves. Next base: position 119,461 of record JAXISO010000091.1, on the reverse strand, counting down.
GTGTTCCCATTGTTTGCTCATGATGCACATGCATCGGATTGTCTTTCCGCGGTTTTCAACGGCGTGTTCGATGCATGGAAGTCGAAATGACGAGGAGGCGAGCGGAAGGCATGTAGCAGATCGACGCCGAAACGGAGAAAAGACATTTCGAGCGGGGAAGTGCGACGATCCCTCTCGTGGTAATTCTCGGCAGCCGGCGAGTTTCCTTCCTGCCTTAGCTTGCGTGAGCAAATCGAGGCGGCGGAGAAGATACGTGATCACCACGTGGGAAATGAAGGTATAGGACCAGGGGACGTTGAGCAGGGAGCAGGGGCCTCGCGCGGAACAAGGAAGGGGGGAGGGACCTTACGAACCAGTGCAGGGGCCTCGGGACTTGGGCCCCTTATTTCCATACTGTAGCCAATTGCGCGCCTTCTCCCCTTTCCTCTCAAGTCTGTTTGCTCTTGATAACGCTGATGCAGCTTGCCATCCGTGCTGCGCATTGCTTGTCATTTCGCAACCGAACTCTCTTGTGTCATCTGACTGTGTTGACAGGGGAGCAAATGTCGCGACACACATATACACAGAAGCCGTTGCTGCGGCTGCTTGCCAGCTGCAGCAGGCCGTCCGCACAGGCGGCACGATTCAGAATAAGACTTTGTCGTCCTGATTTCTCGCGCTTGGATATCATTGAAATCGAATTTAGAATAGCGTTGGGGATAGAGACATGCGTCTATCGTACTATTGAGGCATGAATTATTGATTAGAACCGGGTGCTTGGTTGAGACAATTGGCGACACTGCACCTTACCCCAAGCTTCCTGCAACGATGTACCCATTGGAAGAAATATCCGAAAAGTCCAAGTAATCAATAATACAAGAAGCAATGCCGAAGTGTTTTAATCAAACCTACAGTAATTAACGCCAAAAAAAACTACAATCTCTCCCAGATGGGAAACCGCTGACGACTCTCACCGAAAATCCATTAACCCAAATAAACATCCCGCTGCCACTTCCGCCGTCTCGTGTCAAGTTCGTCTTTTCCTCGAAATGACTACATCAAGCTAGACCAGGCACCTCACCTGAAGTCGCACACTACTTTGACGGTTACAGACTGGAACTCGTCCTCAGCGGCGCTGAAGAATAGCGGCCCGAGTGCCAACCCATCTCGATAGCTCCAAATTCTCAGGTCTTGAGCAGTCCAGTGTGACCTTCTTCGGTCCACTGCCGCGAACGATCGGCCAAAGTATCTCCCGTGTCGTCCAGTCTACGTCCGCGGCGCGGTCCAGCATCCAATCTGCGTGCAGCCCGGCGCACTTCTCAAATGGCCCCGCCTCAGGTTAGCACAAATTGGCTTACTCTTCGTCGCCGGGTATGGCGGTAATGGCGAAGAGATTGGCGTCCAGTCTTTCGTGGTGGCTGTGGCTGCGCGTTGGAGCTCTGTCACATTGTCAGGATTGATCTGTCATTCGTAGCTGCATGCGGCAAGGCGCTGCGTTGCTTGCTTTCCTTCGAAATAGTAATCATGACGTTTGGCAGTAAGCCTTCTCCGCCACAAAGAAGCAGCAATCCTTTCAATTAGACTTTGCAGTCTGGGCTGTTCTCGGATCTGGTCCAGATCCGAGGGTTCTTCTGTCCCTATTAGCAGGACTAACAATCTTCAACCGTCGCCTGTCTCCGAAGACCCCGTTAAAAAAAAAGCCTAGAATTGATTCCACAATAGTTCCACAAGCCCTTCCCGAAATCGAGATATGAACCCTTTGTTCTTCCAAAAATCAAGTCGATTTGGCATTACAACATAGAAGCTTTGGGCCGAACTCCGATGTAAGATTCGAGCTGACGAGCCTCCGGGTATCCGTTCATCCGTCTCATGCTGGATATTCTAGCCTGACACCCGTTCGCTCACGGTTTGCGGAACATAGATTCAGATTTGGGATGCCGATTCTCATTTTTTTTGGCATAAACTTCTCTCGCAGCAGAAGTTCTTCGAATTTGCTGAAGCGGATGGATCATGGCTTGCGAGAGTTTGGTCAGCCACTCATCTCGCATCGCGGAGACGTCCGGGACTAATCACCGATGCGGCAGTTGAGAAACTGAACGCGGCCGTCATCCCGGAGGCCATGACATAAACGGCATTTACTCTTCAGCTTTGGCGTTATTGGGTGGGAAAAGGCGGTCAGCATTCTTCCCAAGCTTGCTTATCGCAAGCTTTCGTGCCCCTCACGGATGATTTCTCCAGGGCCTTTAAAGACAAAAAAGTCTTTGCCGCTGTGTGTGTTGTAGACGGCCAATCGGCACTCAGTATCGATTCACTCAAGAAGTTTCCTTTCGCGCCGTCTGCTTATATCAGTCTGCAAGCTCTCAAGTGATTTTATCATGGTTCGTAGATTCCTCAAAATGGCCTCCAAGTGTTCTTTTGAAGGTCAAAGAATCCTTCCAAAATTTCACTAGAGGCTTGAGAACCGTACAGATTGACAATCTTAATACCTCTTCGTGGGGAACTTTCTCAGCGAAAGATTGATCCGGAACGCCTTCCCTGTAGAATACGCGACCTCATTGGATTCGATATTGGAGTTTACAACAATCTCGTTCACGACACTGCCGTCTCAAATTCTCACAAACGCCTCATCCTTCCTTCCTCGTGGGTCCAATTGATCTTGGTCCAAACCTCTTCGCCAGATGCCAAGGCGATGGACGGTGCAGCACTCGCCAGGGTTGATGTACTCTGTTGTTGCGCTTTGGGAGTATCTCCCAGAATTCTCTTGGACGACCCAGCAACCCTGCCAGCGCTTCTGAGAGTTCCTACAGGAATTTGACGATCTACTCCAAATACAACAAGCTACTAGACAATATCGACTCTCTTCCTATTGGCCTTCGCAAGTCTTGCCATCATACCTCCTTTCTTCACAGGGATGTTCCCCTCGTGGCCGAGATAGTTGTTATCACGCTGGTTCTCCGAGTTGAGGTTTCGACAGAGTTGTAAATAAGTTCTGCCATTCTCCCGCTCTGGCATCTAGGGAGAATCGCACGCCCTCTCTGGACTCAACTTTGCTACCTTCGTCTTGGTCTTTCTCATTGTAGAAGAGACCAAATAGACATTTCTAGACGAGCTGACCCTCACGTACGCTGTCCCAAAGGACATCTTCGTGGAGTACCAGCTCAAGGAGTACTTGTCCCATTCGTGGAAAAGATATATAGCACTAAGGTGGGGAGACAAAGAAAACCCCAACCTTCTACACGACCGTGGTTGAACTCCATGTGAACCATTTTGAGGAGTCTCGGAGGAGAAACGTCAGCGAGTGGGCAGGAATGAAGTAACAATTTGTCCATAAAGGCCTGTCGAAAGATTGGCATTGAACAAAGCCTTTCTTTCAAAATCCATTATCAGACTGGCCATCCTTTCTTGGCGGGGCTTGTTTGCTTGAATTTGCTCTAGGACATATAGTCTTACAAAATTTGAAATAGAATACGTTCGAGTACGTAGAGATCATGCGACGACCTTCTCCATCGTGACACCAAACGGCCGAGGCGAAATGCTCTTCGCTGCTCCATCCTCACTAAGACCAACAACGAAGTCATCAAACGCTAGGTAGTTGTAAGTAGCACGATCAATCAAACCCCAAGTTTGGCATCCGCCCTGAGGGAAGAGTAGATCCTCGTCAACGTCCGCTTCGTCATGGTTCTTGTAGACAGCGCGCCATGACCACATCTCGTTCTTGATGTTGGTAGGGTAGATCCTGGCGCTGACGTTAAAGGTCTTGCCCGGATTGATAGAAGTGCTGTAATTGGGGATGTTCGGGAGGACAGAAACTCCGCGGATCTTCAAATCTGTGAGAGACAGGCCTGGGCCGTCGTCGATGGAAAGCGTCACGGTTGAGTTCGTGCCCAGGTCGGTGTAGATACCGGCATAGGCGGCTTTAGCAGCGTCCTTGTTGGCTTGTTCCAGTGCAGGTACCAAGGCCGAGATGACCGGTGAGATGACCCTTGTCGGGAACATGGACTTCGTGGAGGCTGGACCAGCGGTAAGCATGGAGATCGTGAGGTCGTAGTCGGGAACTAGAATAAGAATGTTGGAGTAGAGGCCTAGGTCACCTGACTTGGTGTATAATCTTACGGGAACGCCGGATGGTATGAGAGTTGTCGAAGACAGGATCTCCCAAGGCGCTCCGATAGAATAGCCTGAAGATGTGGTAAAAGAGCGAGGTTTCAGCCAAGAATCCGTATCGACGGGGAGGCTTTTCGAAAGAACTGCGGTACCAAATGTCAGCATATCGCGGGTGTTCGTGTAGATTCCGCCGGCGCTGCATATTAAAGTCAGTCAACAAAGTTCACACTTCTTTTTCCTTGAAATTAGGCAACTTGCGCCGTGTAGACACCCAGATCACCACCCCAGGTGGGCTCATCCTTTGGGATGAAGCCCCAATAGTCCTGTTCCGGCCCAGTGGAGGAAGTGTTGGAAAGGCCAAGTGGCTTTAGGATGGTCTCGTTCAAAATCGAATCGTAACTCTTGTTCGTTGCAGCTTCGACGACCAGACTAAGGAGAGAGATGCCGATATTGGAGTAGACGGGGTCGGTATGGGGCTTGAAGACCAGTGGCTTCTTGTTCAGGGCTGAAAGAAGGTCTAAGAATGTGTTAAGTACAGAAATTTGGTTTGCTTCTGGAGAGAGTCCATACCATCTGCGGTGCAGGCCTTCGTACCTTCAAGGCCAGAGCAGTTGGGTCGTGTCGCATTGGTAACGGTAGGCAGGCCCATGGCTTCCCGAGGGTACGCTTCGAAGTTTGCGAGATCGGTTGCGGCTGGGGGTATCAGCGGAAGCCAGGACTACTACGGCAGCACTGGGGGCAAAGAAAGCAGAAACCATCCGGCGCTTCAGAAAAGAAAAGGGAAGAAAAAAAAGAAATTAAAAACCAATTGTAAAACAGGCTTACTGTCGCCACCAATTCCAGACTGGTGCGATGCAAGATCCTCCACAGTAATGTTGTCCCAGGGTATGGCGTCGAAAGAAGACTCTTCCGGAGCCTTGAATGCGTCTTTCTTCAGTTGAGGTAGATACTTGGTAATGGGGTCACTGCCCTTGATGTGAGAGCTTTGGAGGGCAGCAAGAACCGTGAACAGTTTCGTTATACTACCGCCACGGAAGACAGTGTCGATGTTTACCTCCTTAGTGCTAATAGTCTCAGCTATGGCCGGAGTGTGGTAAAACTCGAAAAGGGGCGCGTCCTCGTGAATTGACCTGATACCAATCGCGATTCCGGTACCGTTCAGCTCTTCAGAAAGCGTAAGGTTGGCAAGTCCGTCCTTGACCTTTAGCAAGACTTCCTTCACAATTGTTGAATTGCTGGGGAATTTAGCTGCCGGTAAGGTGTGACCTGTTGGCGGGCATAGGTTGGCCTGTGTGCTACCTAGGACAGCCATGATGGCCAGGAGGCGTCTTGGAAGCATGACCGGGAATGGCTTAATTGAGGTGCTAATGTATGAAACAATAGATTGCGAGCATCTGGCACCAGTGTGTTTCATGCAGACTTATGCTTGTTTAAAGTGATGTCTGTTGAAAATGAGGTGTTCCTTTACATTGGATATCACAAGTGGGAGGCCTGCTTGTCTATATAAGCATGCTGAGGGCCTTCAAAAGACCCAGACTAGTTGGACTAAGGAAAGCCTTGGTAACTATGTGGAGAGCCGAGCCACGATTGAATAACGTGGTTTAGCTTGCTAAACTCCTGGAAAACTGACATCACCAATCGCTGCATTCCGTTGATGGTAAAGGAAGACGATCCATGTTCATCTCTGCTGACGAAGGACCCCGCCAGCAGACGCCCTGGCAAACAGACCCAACTCATTGTGTCGAAAGAAATAAGGTTAATTATGGCAGTTGCATACTCCCTAGTAGCGTAGCCTCCCTGTCGGTAGGAGGTTGAACCAATCGTGGGGAGAGGAGCCAAAGCGTGATGGTCATAGGGAATGGAAATAGCTCTAGGCAGCTGATTCAGACTGTGCCGCTGAGATCAAACGAACATTCCCCGTGTATTACGAACGTCAAGTAGGTGATCTTGAACAAAGTCATCGGCAACCTAGTTTTGGTGAGATTTGGAACATGGAATGAGGGATCGCCATCCTGGATGAGGCACTACGACTGCGATTGGCTCAGTCGCAAAAAGTCCGAGATGATTTTTGCCCAATGGTAGAGACGGACCACTATCAACTATTTGGGAATGGGAATAGCGCGGTTGAGGCCCTGTTTTTGATCACCGTCTTCGGGCGGAATCCCTGCACGATGAACCGCGTCTCAACAGCTTATTGCAGCTCCGGGATCTCTTCAAATTTGCCGACGTTTCGCCGCTTGCAATAATTCCAGCATTTATGGAATCAGAAGGGAGTGGTGTGCAGCTCGCGGGGCTAGAGATGTAGCCATCCTTTGCTAACGTGGTTACCCATCTTCAGGCAGAGACATTCTCTTACTTCATTCAACGGGTTGGCGATACTGGGACCTTTTCCACACCTTTGATTTCAGCTACCGGAGGGCAGAATGACATATCCCCTTAGGGTCCTCAGACATCGCACTTAGCGGAGCAGAAGTCGTACAAATTGCTGCGTGGTTCCATCAAGGCCCGTCATTCCTGATTAAGAAAGACTGTCTACGTATTCCCCGCTCAATTCGCCCGTTCAGCTTGGAACCAGGTTCGTCTCAACATCAGGTTCACTGCAAGGGAACCTATGCATCGTTCCAAGATCCCCAGAAAGGCCTAATCTCGACGACAAGGCTGCATAGTGAGATCTCTCGTAGCTGTACGCTAAGCCACCAAAACAAATTCTGGTGTCTGCCAGCGGAAACCAGAGTCTTGATTGCTTGCCTCGGACATCACCTCGGACTATCCTGGACTGTTAAACCACCATAGCCGCAGCCGGAGTCTCATGAACGCATCCACTCAAAACCCCTTTCGCCGACCAGCGCCGAGCGACGCGAATCACGCTTCGTCGGGAAGACATACAATTAGCGAGCTTCAAGCTGTCCCAATGTCGTCAGATCAACAAATGACAGACTCCGTCGAGGCTCCCCATGCGCACCTGCAGCCGGAGGCGGCATTTTCGGGTCGCAAAGGGTCCAAGAAAGTTCGGACTGGATGCGTCACGTGCAAGTTGAGTCCGACTTCTCCTATCAATGACCTTCATCTCGGTGTCAACCCCAAGTGAGTTTGTCGTCCATGTACTGACGCATTCGGCAGAGTTCGCAAGGTCAAATGTGACGAGACCAAGCCCGCGTGTCTTCGCTGTACCAAGACCGGCAGGACCTGCGACGGCTATCTTCCCCGTAAATCTTCCAGCGGCGCTCCGGAAATTCCAGGTCCTGGTATCGCTCGCTTAAGTGCGCCCGCGTCCCCGTTTGCCGACTGGGCTGGTGGCGCCCGAGAGCAACGCGGCTTTGATTTTTACCGCAACTTCTCAGCCCCGGCCATCTTCAGCGAGGGAAGTGGCGGTTCAACTCTGTGGAAGAAGCTCGTCCCACACTTCTGTCATGCCGAGCCCGCGATCCGGCACGCCGTGCTGGCCATCAGCAGCCTACACGAGTCTCTCGCGCAAGAGAGGCCGAACGATTCTTCCCCCGGTGACCTTCTTGCGCCCGTGAGGCGTAGGGGTGTTGTCTCCAACACATTTGCCGCAGAGCAATACGGCAAGGCTCTCAAATGCCTACAAGAATGGAGACCATCCGGGCCGTCAACCGTGACGGTGCCGTTGTTAGCATGCTTGCTCTTCATCTGCATTGAGTTCTTGCTCGGCGATGAAGCTGCATCGCTGGTGCACATAAACCAAGGGAGGCTCATCTTGGCCCAGCTTGACCCGGTGACGGCTGGAAGCGACATAGACGTCATCAAGAAACACTTTGTTCCCATCTACAACCGTCTGAGTCTTGCTTCTTTCCTCTTCGGGAGCAAACCAGCAGAGATCCCACCCAGCCTACGCTCTAGTGCCGCGACCAACATGTTCTTCGCGTCAGTTGACGAGGCAGAAGTTGCTCTCTTCGAGCTAATCGACGATGGCTTGAGGTTTAGCAACAGGGCCAAGTTGACAGTGTACGCACGCTCGGCCAATGACCCTCAACTTCAGACACTCCAGCGGCAGCAGGAAGAGACCTTGGCCAGGTTCAACCGCTGGCACATTGCGTTCACTGTCATCGCAGCCATGAATGACGCCAAGAAAGCCGGAAAGCTATGCTTAGTCTATTACCACACAGCTAAAATCTGGGTCAGCACCGCCATGTCGCCTTTTGAGACGGCCTATGACGATCACATCACCTCCTTCGCCGCCATCATCAGCCTTTGCGCAGATCTCATCCACTCTTCCAAGAAGTCTGCTCGCGACCCTTCCAAAGCAGCCATGCCAACTCCAAAATTCGTCTTCGATACCGAGATCATTCCGCCTCTTTACTACACCGTGATCAAGTGTCGGCATCCCATGCTTCGAAGAGCGGCCGCGGATCTCCTTAGGCAAGACGCTGTCACCAATCGAAGGGAGAATCTCTGGGACGCACATATGATGGCTGAGATAGGCAAACGAATCATGACTATCGAAGAAGACTCAGTGCGTCGCGAGACGCCTGATCTTGGCTCCACGAATTGGAACGCCATTTCGTTGGCTGGCTCAGGCGAGCTCATCGGTCATGGCAGAACACCGGGCTTCGTCTGTGAGGTTGCGGTTCCGTATCTGCAGTTCCCCGGGCTCACTAGAGAAGTTTACTATGAGATGAGCGGGAGGAAGTGCGGGGTCGCGAGCGACCTTACACGTAGCAGGCAGACGACGCCGGGATCGGTTTCGACGGGGGCATCAACAGGATCATCTTCAAGCAGCAACACCAGCTGGGGTTCTGCCCATCTCGAGACGCCATTCAGAATCCCCGAATATTCTAGGGTCCAAAATGCGCAGATAGATAATGAGTCGTTGCACGGAAGTTGGGTCACTATGTTCATGGATGCTGAGGAGGCTGGAGCGCAGCACTGGAAGGTGACGAAAGAGTTTGTCCAGGTGAGATAATATGATTTGAGCTATCGCATGCCTTCCATTACCAACCACTTTTCCCATTGCAGCAAGGAGTTCTGGGGTATCTGAGTAACCACTAGTGTGTTTTGATTTCTAGAAGAAAGTGTATACAGATTGATTCTTTCCCAACTGATTCGACACTATGTATTGATGTGCATACTGAATTCGCCCCAAAAAAGGCTTTTGCTGGCGCAACTGTTGTTCCTCAGCTTGTTACAGAGCTGACGACCCCTTTCCCTCGAGCACGAAGCTGGTATGACAGGGTTCGTTAAACTGCGCCCCCCAAGGAAATCCTAGAAACCGGGAAACCCTGCTGTCAGCGTCTATGCCGCGCCGTTCCGATGTACTCTCCCGGTCTATCGGGTAACATTCGGCCGACAGTTCCATGTCCTGACATGAGCATTCAGGCTGGATGAAGAAGGATCTGACGCAGTTTATTGTCTCGACCCGCATTGACATTGCCTTGGCGATCACTTCAGATAACATTTGATTGCGAGCCTGAGAGGCTTCGTCGCGGTGCCCAACAACACCGAAATATGATCGAGATTTTGACAGAGTCGGATGAGAAGCTTGAGAATCAGCAACGAACCGGTATTAGAGCCGCGGTTTCGGCGTCACCTTTGGAAGCTCGATCGATGAAATAAAGGTATCGATTTTCTGTCTACCATGACGCCACGCCATGCCTGGAGCAAACAGAAGAGGCCGCGTACGACCCAAAAACCATTGAAAACCACTGAGAACCACTTGCCTTCCCAACCCTGATCTGGTATACATTTGACAAAAGCAGAAAAAGTCCAGCACGCGCGCTGGAAAAGGTAATGACACATGGAACAGAAGATGCCGCCATCTCCGGCGTGATCTGCTCATAAACTTTCGAGACGCCTGGTAATCACAGGGTCGGCTTGCCCCTGTCGTCCTACTGGTTTACCAGAAACTGCACCATCCTATGTAGTGCTGGCACAGGTTTTCCAGCTTCGTCGCCTCTGTGATGAGCTTGTTGACCTGGTCATTGACATCAAGTTCCTCATTTGGCTTGAAGTCCTTGCCCGTCAACTTCTGCGAGACACGATCCAACACCTCGACAGCCCTGGCGTTCTGGATCTCGGCGGGGTCTTGCCCGGTATTACCGTTCACGACACTGCCTTCATGAGCCATTGCTGAATCCGTTCTAGGGCGGGAGCGAGCGACTGGTCCTCCAGGCATGCCAGGTTCGGCCCCGAGAAGTTCTGATGGCGCGACGTCTGCGTCAAGGACGGATGGTCGACGGGCACGGGCGCCTTGGGGGCCGGCGAGGGACTGTTCGCGCTCGGATCGGAAGTTCGGTCCAGCCGGGCTGGCAGCATTCGTAAGGCGCCAAGTCAGGAGAGGATCGTGGATGAACTGTAAACCTAATCAGTCAAGCCCTCAGAATAACGTTCGCTGTACATACCGCTTCCAAAACAGCCATGACACTGTCCTTGTTATCACGCAACACTCTCATGACATGCTCGCAAGTGATGCGGAAGCTTCCCTCGATATTGCTCACTTCCATAGCGTAGGTGAGCATGCGGGTCAGTCGAAAAGGCACCCGCTCAGGGTACTTCTCACGCTTCATAGCCACTTCGAAGCAGTCACCGAAGTCGATATGGATGATCTTGCCAGTGACACGGTCAAGCATCAAGTTGGACGGATGACGATCCCCAAGACCAAGGATATATCCGACCATCGACATGACACCGAGGGAGCGTGTGTAGTTGGTGCGACGGTCTAGCCAGGCTTCTGAACTCTTGCTCTTGAGCCAAAGAACGCGATACAAATCTTGGCCAGTGGTGTTGTCCAGTGCGTAGCCGAAGACCTCAACCTTCTGCATGAGAGTGAGGTTGTCGTAATCAGGGGCCATCTGAAGCATGATGCGATGCTCAATATTAAGGAGAATCTTTCTGCTCTCACGGTATTCCCTAATTAGCACGTGGAGCGTATCACTGTTCGGCACCCATCCAAGAAGACCCGAGTTCTGCGACAACGGGATAGCCGGGTAGCGTTGGATGTTGAGATGACGCTTGTAGCACTCCGAGTCGTTGGCCAATAAGGTGTTGCACAGACCGAACAACTGCATAACTCGTTCGTCTTGGCGAATATCCTCGTGGCCCTTGAGCAAGAACGCGTAGGACACGCCATCGCTGCCGCTGATGTTGAGTTTTCGGGGCCGCTGCTTACTGTTAATAACCGTGAAGGTACCCTCAAACTCCATGATGCGGACGATGGGCTGGCCACTGTGGTAGGTTCCGGGAACAGCGAGGTCAAGATCCTTGGCGGCGAGCAACTTCGGCGAACAGTAAGGCAACTCGAGCGTAGTAAGCTGGGGTAGCTGTCGCGAAATGCGCCGGAAGACCTGGTAGTATAGGTCCCAGGCTTGGTTGAGGTCGTTGACGTCTCGACTGGCTTCGTATTGCCTGCACCACTCGCGAGCCTCCGTAAGGTCTCTACCGAAGGCTTGGGTAAAAGAAATCTCCCGCAATGTCTCGGGACCCCTCTCAAGCTGGTCGTGGAGAGGCTCAAGGGTGGCGAACATGCCCTCGATATTGTGGTCGCCAAAGTAAAGTCGTGATGCTTCTTCTAGTCCCTCGTGCCATTGCTCATGCCAAAGAACCGCGACCCTGATAAGTTCGTGGCTGACAATATCGGCTTGAGAGACGAGATTGGCGCTGTGTTGACGCATACTATCCATAATCTGAGCAGCGGATCTCGACCTGCGGGTGTTTTGGGAAGACTTCATGGCGACAGTCAACGGGTAAACAAGAGCCTGTGGATGGGCTCTACCGACATCCGCCAGAAGGCTATGAATCGATTGTTGCACACGACGCGTTGGTTGGTTAATGCGGGCAATCAGCTGTGGGATGACTTCGAGCCAAGTGTCGACGCTGACGTTGGTGAAACCTTCGGTGACGGCGGCATTAACGTCGGCACTGGCGCCATGAGTAAACCAAAGTGTCAAGAGTCGCAGGGTGTCTTGAAGTGAACTTCCGGCCGAAAGTGCGATCGACTTGAAGAAGCCGCGGACAGCAGGGACAACATGCTCGACGACCATGTGGTCGGTCCTCTCGCCTTTTGCAGAGAGAGCTTGAACAATCTCAAAGTTGGCCAAAGCCCAGGCGTGCCACGCCTTGTACCACCGCGGGTTGTACTTGGTAGCCTGTGAGTACGACGTGAGAATGTCCTGGACGTGTTCGTACTGCCAGTTCTCCTTGTTCAAGGCAATAAGCCACTCGCCTTGGCGGAGATAACACTTAGCCAAAAGAACCGTCTGGTCGTACAATGCCTTCTGCGTCTGCGGACTCATGAGACTGGGGTCAATCTGGTGCGGGAAGCCGTAGTCGCTCGTCAAGTCGATGCCGTTGGGAGCCTGCGCTGTGAGGTGGGCCTTGGTTGCCTCGTAACGATGGGCCGAATCGTTCGTGAATTTGCGGAGGCAGAACAACGTTCTCTCCGAAATTCCCGAAGTGCGGAAAGCGGCTTGTTGGCCCACCTCCCACTCGTACTTGAGCATGGCGTAGATGATCTGCGAAGGTATGTTCCTGGGCAGTCCGACGTTTGATTGCTGGGGTCGTTCGGTCCAATAAGGAATCAACGTCTCCAATGGGGCTTCAACACCAATGAGTTGCTTCAAGGACTTCTCGGCAAGTCCCATGCGGCCCGACTTGCGGCAAAGATTGGCGAACTTGATCCACATGTGCATGTTCTCCGCCGGGGTGATGACCAGAGCACGCAGCCTAAGCATCCTTTGCCAAACCTCGACGTTACGCTGGCATCCTTTGAGTCTTGTCTCCCAGGTGCGGCGCATCGTGGCTTTCTTCTTCTCGTCGGTCTGCTTGTACACGATGAGCTCTTCGAGCTCGGCCAGCATCTGAACTCTGACGACAACCTGGTACGCTCGGTTGTACGACTCGCTCACCAGTGCGCTCAACTCCGTGTCTAGGCCTTCTCGAGCTTGCTGCACGCAATTCAAAGCTTCCCTAAACTGATTGCGGTGCAGGGCGAGGATGGCTCCGAAGAAGGACCTGTCTGTCGAGTATCGTTTCATGGACTGTAAGTAGCTGTCCATTGAGTCCCACTTGCCCAGACCCCAAGCGGCAGCGGTGGCGAGAGGAGCGATGAGGCGCTGGACATCCGGAGAGGAGTTGGACCATGTATTGCTGGCCAGACCTGCCAGAGCCTCCCACTCGCCCAGAGCGTGCAAGCAACGCATCTTACCCATGATGATATCAACGGGCACAGGCTTGTCTTCAGGCACTTCCATCTCTCTCTTTGTGTAAAAGGCGAGCGCCTCTTCCCATCTCTCCAGCTTCTCGAACCATGTCTCTCTAAGTTGGATTCCCTCTTTGTAAAGCTGCGCTTTGCGGAGAATACCAATGGCTGCATCAGACTGCTGGAGTTGGTTGTTGATCACAATAAGAGCTTCAACCGCACCGCTGCTCTGGTCCTGTAGGAACTCCAGCTCCTTGTAGTGGAGGGCCTTTGCATACGCATGACAACGAGCAGCCTCTCTGCCGAGTACTCTGATATCGATGGGCAAGGCCTTATCGTCGTGTTCCATAAACTCGGCGAGGTTGAGCAGCAGGCCAAGCAGATCGGGGGGCACGTTCTCTGACTTGATCGCGCTTTCAATGTTTTGGATCAGCTCATCCTGGAACTGTTCGTAGAGCTCACTCCAGCATGAGACGAAGGCGGAGTTGAATAGCTCACGCGCGAGGGGAAGGTATGAGCTGGCAAGAGCGGCACAAGCTCGAAGCGCATGGTTGGGCGACTCCGTGAGTAGAGTTGTGGAGAACCTGCGGAGCCACTCCTGCCAATCCTCCTTGGTGGACTTGCCCTTTGTATCCCATGCTTGTTTGAGATGGATTGCGTTCATCTCGAGCTTCTTCGCGCCCAGATCGGCGAATGCTGCCTGGTCATCAATTCGGTCGATGAAGCGATCGCCTGCGCCAAGGTCTTGAGGAAGCACCTCGCCTTTTTGAAGTTTGGTTACCAAGAGGTCATAATTCTGGTGCTGGATCTGGTGTTGCGCGAGGACCTTGTTGACGGTGCCCATGAAATGCAGGTAGTCCTTACCAAGCTGCTGAATCAGGCAGCATAGGGTGTCAAGCGCAGCAATTCGGAGAGTGACGTCGCCGCTGCCCAAGATACGGGTGAGGGGGTGAATGATCTTCGCAGCGTAGTCGTTCAGATTTACCTGATACGTAATCTTGCCAATCGTCTCGATCGCTTGCTTTCTCAGTGGCGGCGGCTGGCCCTGCTTCTCAAACGTCCTGACAATAACGGGAATGATTAAGTGCATGTACTCTTCAGCGCTCGATCCGAAAACCAGAAAGGCATGAAGAACCTTTTCGGAGGGCAAACGTCGTGTCGTCGAATCTTTTTCGAGCACGCCCAGCATGAGAGGCAGCAGTCCAGCGAGGTAGATTTTGAACTCTCCCTCTAGTGACCGAGAGATAGCCTCCACGAGACTCATGATAGTCGATTGGAGGGTGCCGGTCGTGTGCCAGAATTCCTGGCAGACCTCAACAATCTCAGGAAGAAAGTTGCGGATGTGCTGCCGCACAATGGACACAAGAGTGGCGAGCTGGCTGAAGTAGGAGTCGAGACGCGTCTTGTCTGCGGCACGGATAACACCGAGGAAAGCTGGAATGATTCGGTCGAGGAACGAGACACACTCCAAGCCGAGAGTGCGGAAGATGTTCATGATCGCTTCGATGACAGATGCATGGTGACTAGACAGAGAGTTATCTTTGAGAATTTGCAGGAGAGCATTGATGACGACTGTCGGGAAGTATTCTTTGCTAGATGGCGTGAGGCCCGTCATCATGAGAGAGATATCCGTCATCTGGGTGGTCTCGACGCTTCGCTGCGCATCCGGCCGACGCTGCTCAACCTGCTGGTACTTGTAGGGGTCCAGGGCACCCAGGATACCCATCAGCTTGATAGTCTCCTGTCGCAAGGGCCCTCGCTGGCCTTCTGTGCGGATGATGCTCTGGAGCAGCTCCAGCAATTGGGGATACTCCAGATACGGCTCGATGACGTATCCAGAGTTACTCGCCAGTTGGCCAAGCGCGTGAAGTGCGGCCTCTCTCTTGTTATTAGAGCTTTGATCTTGTAGGGCTTCAATTATGAGAGGCATCAGGCGATCTTTGTAAGGCAGTACTTCTTCGCCGCCGACCGTCGCGAGCTCACCGATGGCTCTTAAAATTGTCGCTGCCACTGATGCGCTGGAATCATTGGCTTTCGGCAAGAGGACAGACATCATCGGGTCGACATAAGGCTTGACAAGGCCTTGTGCGTTCTGCACGAGCAGGCTGAGGAGCTTGGCGCTCTCCTCCTTGTTTCTCGCAACGTCGGAAAATTCGAGTTCGGTCAGAAGCTGAATGAGGGTCTTGCGGAGAGAGGGGATGACGTAGGCCGGGTTGTATCTAGCAAGGCGACCGATGATAGAAATCGCAACCTCTCTGATGGCAAATACCTCGTCGTTGAGCGCGAAGAAGAGAGTGCGTATATTTTCCGCCTTAGCCAAGTGCCTATCGAAACGCTCATCGAGGGCGGCTAGGACAGTCCGTCTAATATTCGGCTCAGGATCCGATACGCCCACGGTGAGCAGCCGCTCAATGACGTCGCCGACAACCTGAAGTGCGTGATAGCTAGTCTGGTTGACGATCGGGTCGCGCACATAGAGCTGACAGCAGGTGAGAGCTGCGGCTTCTCTTATCTCGGGGTCCTCGTCCTCCACGTACTTGACAGCGACATCTCGAACGAATTCGTTGAGAACATGACCTGTGAAGTCAAAGCTGCCAAGGGTATTGAGAGCAAGCTTGACCTCAGCTTTGCGGTGCTCGTACGCCAGAGGATCCTTTGAATCCTTGGGGACGGCGGGTACAGATGTAAGGGTGTTAGGGTGAGGGGCTCCCAGCGGCTTGAAGGGCTCACCGCAGAGGACCATACTGAGCATATCAAGCAGTCGGTTCTGGATGGTATCTTTGGCGGGTGGGATGTAGAAGGCCATATCGACGAGGGCTTGAGTCAGCTTCGGCGTGAGGTCGCATTCGAAGATGGGGTCAAGCAGCGCTTCCATGTACTTGCTGAGCGTCTGGCCGACAGCAACAGCGAGGCGACTTATGCACTCGAACACTGCATCGACAGAGCCCCGTTTGCGCGCGGCCAGACTGAGGCCTTCTCTGACGTGTGTCATGACGCCATCAAGGTACGGGGCGATGGCGCTCTTCACCGAGTTTGCGATGTTACCGATAGCCAGGAAAGCGTCATTCCTCTCCTTGTCCTTCTTCAGCATTCCGGACAGGTAGACCATGAACTTGTGGAGGTAGCTGCGATCGAACTCAGCGGGAGAGTAACTCGCAAGATCGGGAATGAGAAGCACGACGGTCTTTCGGATGGTAACATCACGGTGGTCCTTGTAGCGGAGGACGATTTCGCAGGCTTCCGGGTAGTGGTCCTGCATGAACATGCCGCCCTGTTCGAGGAGCTCCTTGAGCATGAGCAGCGAGGCGTGAATGTACTCAACGGAGCCGTGCTGTAGTCCGCGCATAAGCTCGGCGTAAGCCTTCTCCATCCATGTTTGTTTCAGCTCCTGGTCTCGTTCGCGAATGATTCGGAAACAGGCGGCGACGGTCTCTGCGGATGTGGCGCGGATGAGGTGACGGTTGTCTCTCAAGCTGTTCCAGATGAGGTCCAGCACCAGGCCGACGTAGTTGTACATCAAAGTGGGCGCCTGCCTTGCCAGCTCGCGCAAGACAAGCGCTGCGCTGTACCGACGCTCCTCGACTCGCTCGCTCTGCAGCCACTCGAGGGCCATCTGGGTTTCGGATTCGACCAGTTCGCTTATCATAGAACCGCCCGGTCGACACATCTTTCCCAGGGCGACGGCAGCGGCCTGCATTGGGTTGATGTCCTTGCCGCGCAGAATGGTTTTGAGGTTCTGGTTGAAGCGGGCAAACATCTTGGTCGACTGTTCGGAGACTTCGACGTCGACGAGCGCGTCGAGGGCGTAGACGCCGCCCAAGCGCTCGGAAGAGTCATTGCCGTGGGATATAAGTTGCGTAATCTTATTGTTGACTTGACCGTAAATCGTGTTGAATTGGTCCAGGGGGAGATCTGGAGAAGGCGAGGGTCAGCCATCCTGTCGCGCGATGGGCGGGGAGTAGGAGTGGTGTTGAGGATAAAGTTGGCTTACCTCTGTGGCAGAGCAGCACCAGATCTCTAAGCTGGAGAGCCGCTCGCTTTCGAACATCGTCAGAAGTACTGGGAGGGGTAAATGACTGAAATTTCCAAAGGAGCCGCCTCAGCCGAGGGCAGACATCGACAACAGAGGCAGGGGGATGACAAACCGTGATCTCAGGTCCCTGACAATATTGTCAAGTCGCTCAAGAGCGATCTGCTGTTGGGTCGCCATTGCTCACTGGCTGGCGCACCCGAGCATTCGAGGATCAGAATGGCAGAAACATGGACTGGTGATGGGGGAGATCAATTGAGGTTCTTTGTGGCGGGTATCGATACGCAGGCGAGGAGTCGGGTGGTGACAGTGGGAGGAGTCGGCTTGGTGTTGAACGCAGAAGAAGTAGAGACAGCTAGCACTGTGACAGAGTTTCACTTCCTGAATGCTATGATTTAGGAATATAAGGTGTGACTGAGCTGCACACCCAAAAAGAGGAAGGAAAAAAAAAGAGGTGGGATGGAAAGATAGACGGCAGACAAGGCTGAAAGAAGTGAGGTCAAGGTCTTGAACCAAAGCAGGAGCAAGGTCAATCTGCAGTGACGGAAAGTGCGACACTGGCATGGAGGGAGGTCACCTGTGGGAGCAACCCCAGGTGGTAGGAGGTACGTACGTAGTTTGTACACTGTCCTTTTAATATCATAGACACAGTAGGTCAATACCTGGAGCTGTGATTTTGGAGAGCATCTGCACTGTACACACTGTGGTCTCACCAATTCCTAAACTGAGGAGCTCAAAAGGTCTTTGAGGCAGCGCCTTACTTTTCCCATTGCCTTGGCCAGTGGGCATCTCCGTTAGCATGCTCCTAAGCACCCAAATCCTAAATAATTGACACTGGATTGTGGCAGGCGCATTCAACCCACTTGCACCTTCCTCCGTTTGCTGAGTTCTGCTTGCTCCGCCAACACCTTTGCTGTCAATGATGCCGCCATTGGATTGTTGATATTACTGGTCCTGTTTTCCTTCTTCCCCTTCGTGCTGTCTTCTGTTGCCCTTCTTTTCTCCCGTTCGCCATCACCGTCCTCCTTGGCATCTTCATCTGCCTTGCGCTTGTTCTTGCCCTTGGCCTTCTTCTCCTTCTTCAAGCTGTGTGTCAAGCCGGAAGCGATGAGGTCATCCATTCTCTGTGTCATCCTCTGTAGTTCCGCCTCATCAGTCGGCAGTATTGGCACCACATCCCGGCTTTTGAACGGTTCACTGCACTCGGGACACGTTGACTCCTGGTCCTGAATCTCCTTGATTGCCACTTCAGCGAAGACGTGGCCACACGGTACGATGTAAACTGCCTTAACCGACGGGCCCAGCTCCTTGAGAGATATGGGGCATGTCCATGTGGCCTTCTTCGCTCCTGGCGGGGAGTGGAACTTGAGCTTGACGACGTCGCGTAATGACTTGATGCCTGTAGAGGCGAATGTGACTTCTTTCGAATCAAAACTGGGCGGGGTGGCATCGTCGGAGGGCATTAGACCCCTAAGGATGGTTTCGTAGTTGTAAAGGCGACCGCGCCAGTCTGAGACGACATTGTCGTCGAGAGGCTCGTTTGTGATGGTATCGTGTGTCCAGGCGTGGCCGAGAGACTCGAGGGCGTTAGCTTTCAGTTCGCTCACAGTGAGGGCGCGTGCGGCCTCCTTGACGAGTTCGCGGCGCTTGGGAATGGATCCTCCATCGTTACCCATGATGCTCGGTCTGCAGGCTGGGTTTGTCGTTGTCGAGGGTTGATTTAGGAATGACTACAACGGCTTGTCGAAGGAGGCAATGGTTGCGACGGCTTTCTCAGGTCGCGCTGCTATGACCGTGCGGGACCATTATCTTATCGGCCGGCCGGGCATGTGGGGCACAGACTTGGAGACAGCTTCGGTACGTACTTTTTCGTCGGTCACCAGCCGTCCCTTCATTCCATCCATGAATTCCAATGCTAAAGCCAGAGAGTACTTAGGCTCAGAATTTTAACCGTGATGGTTTCCGTCATCATTCGTAGTATCGTACCAACTTTGTATTCTTCGATATACTAGGAGCAATACTGCTCTCAGAGACATGAGCCATGCGCAAATTCACAATTAAGCAGAAAACGTTTTGATCATTCAATATGCAGCCTTCTACTTCCTCTACTAGATCTAAAGCAGACGACCCAGACGCCAAGCTAAGCAATTAAGATGCTGTTCTTTGTACAATGAGAACGCCTTGGTTTACAACTCATCCTTGCCCTTGGGCTCAGGCGGCTCAAGCAGCTCATCACAAGCAGCAGGAGTGCCGACCTCCATCTTGTAAACGCACTTCTCTGACTCGGAGACCTTCCACAGCTCCTCCGTCTCGCTGCACGCCAGCCAGACATCGGTACGTCTCTGCGGACCGTTCCAACAGCCCTGACCGTTCTCGTAGCGCAGAACCATGCGGAGACCCTTGCCAAGACTCTTGCCATCGATACGCTCCTCCTCGTCGGCCATCTCCCGGTCGATGCGGACGAAGTTGCCCATGTTGGTGTTGCCGTGACCCTTCTTGGACTTCTGGTTGGTCTTGTCCATCCAGCAAAGCTCATACTCGTACTCGCCGGCCTCGGTGCTCACGCACTTGTGGCTGAGAACACGGAAGATGTCGTCGGTGCCGTAGTCCTTCTCGAGGTCCTTCTCTTCACTTTCCAGATGGCGGCGCTTCTCGTTCAGGTCGTTGTTGGCAGCGTTGAAGGCATCACGAGCGGCCTTGAGCAGGGTGGACTCAGTACCGGGCTTGGCGTTGTCTGCCATCATGCCGTTTTCAATGAGCCAGACACGGACGGCGGTGATCTTGCCGTGAAGGAATTCGCGGACAGACTCGGGCAAGTAGGCCTCGAAATTGTAGACTAAGGCTTGTCAGCGGGTGGTTAAGGGCGACTCCGGGGGCTCACTCACGAATGTCAGTATCAGTTCCCTCGGCGTCCTCAAACTCCTTCCAGTTGATGCCAGAACTTTCGTTATCCTCCTGAAGCACCTCCTTGATATCGACCTCGAGGTCTTCCGACTTGGGTTCACTTCCAGAGTTGGCAGCATAATCCTCAAAGGCCTTGACGGCGCGCTTCACGCCCTCGTCGTTGAAGTTGGGGTTGTACTCCTCCTTGAATCTGCTCAGGATACCTTCAAGCTCGGTGACCTTGTTGCGGAGCTCGTCGCGCTGAGCAACAACGTCCTCGAGGGTCTCGCGGAGCTCAGCAATGCGGCTCTTGGCCAGGTTCACCAAGTTACCGAGCTTTCCACCGGTGCCGTCGCCCTTGACGACCTTGCCCTGCTCAGAGCGCTCAGTCTCTTGCAACTTCTGCTCCAGCTCGTTCTTCTTGGCCTCGAGGCCCTTGACCTCTTCCCTCAAAGTGTTGACCTTGTTCTCAACGCGCCGACGGAGCTCTTTAGACTCCTTGGCCATCGTCTTGCGTCTATTAGCAGCCTTGTCGATGGCGGCCTTTCGTGCGGCCTCGACACGGCGGTACTCTTTGCCGATCTCATCACACTTGTTCGGGCACTTGACGCCTCCGACGTTGCTGTACTCCTCGGTTCCATCGCAGCAGATGTCATAATCGCAGTGACCGTCGTTGACGTACATGAAAGGGACGTAGGCACCGATGTGACCGACATTGGCGCACCAGAAGCCGGGGAGGGCGGTGGAGGTGTTGGTTGTGCCTGTCTTGGAGCCGACGAACGGTTGGGGAGGAGAGAGGGGGTCGAGGTGGGAGCAGGCAGCAGTGCCAGGTTCGTCGGAGCCATCAGGACAGTCGCAAGTATTATCGTTGATCTGCTTGACACTGAGCTTGATCTCGGGGTGGCTGATGCAGGCGAAGGACTCCTTGGACTCGAAGAATTTGGCAACTGGAAAGCGTGTTAGTTGAAGCTGCAGGAACAAAGAGAGGCTGTCTTAAGCTGTCCCAAAGCTGCTGCAGCTCAAAATTTGGACAGTTCGTTTGCCGTCGTGGTGCTCGGACTCACATTCGGGGCCAACTCCTCTGGGCAGGTTACTTGCAGAGACCGGGTCGGCGGCAGACAGGAGGGTGCTAATAAGCACCATGCTGTAGCTTTGACGCATCTTGGGGTATTTATGGCCTCAAAGCCGTCATCAATGCTGTTAAGAGAAGCTGATTGGAATGGTCAGGAGGTGGCGGTGGTGAAGCTGGCCAGATCCAAACCAGGTGGAAATCTGGCGGTTCACGTAAGGTACGGAGAAGTTGGTCCCATCTGTTGCTGTTGTGGAACTTCCAGCTCACCCAAAACGCCTGGGTGGGTTCAAGGTTCCAGTGGCTGACAGGGGAGTCGGAGCTGCCACCAGCGCCAGCGGCTGCAGGGACATGACTCGTCACGTGATTGGTGGGCTTGGTGCTCCACAGCTGCGTTGGGCAGGCTACTGGCGCTGGCAGACAGAAGGAACGAAGGGGACGTACCTTACCCCTCCAAATCGCGGGGCAAAATGTTTTTTGATGCATTTTGTCGCCTTTGCTTTCTGTCACCATCCCGAGGGTAATGTCCTATTACCTCGTCTTGGGTCATCATCTGCTGTTGACGCGACGCAAACCAAAATGGCGTCCTCGACTTCCAACACGCCCGCCGCGCTGACTGCGCTCTCCGATACTGCCATCGCCCTCACGAAGCAGCTGGAAGTCGTCCTCCTCGCCATCAACGGCGGAAAAGACGATCCACAACAGACAGCTTCCACAGCTTCTGTTGATGCCCTCGCCCTCGCGCACGATTCCGCCTCTTTGATCAAGGCCCACTCCACGAAGATCTCTGTTTTGATCATCAACGAACCCTTCACGCCTTCCGCCATCATTAAAGTCCTGCGGGAACTTGTCGGCGGCCCCATCCCCGGCATCGCAACCGCCGCCCAGTCATGCGATGCCGAGCGCTACACCACAACGGTGCGGAGGGATCTGTCGTGGAAATGCTACACTGTGTTAAAGGAGCTAAGGGGCCTGATCGAGAAGATCCCCAGGGATGGCAAGATTTTGTCGGACGGCCAGAAGAGCGGTTCAACGGCCACAACAGGCAAAGGCAGCATAGCTGCAACCGGCGTGATATGGTCGGCCTGCGACGAAGTGATGACCTTTTCCAAGGGAGGCATCGGCGCTTGCTTTGTCAAGAAGGTTGAGGAGTTTAGGGCGACGCTGAAGGATGTGATGGAGGAGCTCAAGGAGTGGGCTGAGGAGGAGCCGGACGACGACGACGACGACAGCGATGCGGACGACCTTGACCAAGACTCGGCCCTCGGCTCCATGATGCCCTCGGCTCAAGAGATAATCGACGATATGATGAGCGGCCAGCAGACGATCCCCCGCGATGACCCCGACAAGATCCGCGACCGTCTCGAGTCCTGTCTGAAGCGACTCAGACTTACCACCCTCCTCTACCAAGCAATCGTCAAGAGACGGCTCAAGACGCTGTCGTCGTTGCCCGCGGAAGACACAGACATCCCGAAACGGCTAGACGAGGCCATGCGCATCCTGAGGAAGCTGCCTCACATGTTCGATGAGCTTGCAGGCGCATTTTACGAGCTCTCACCCGACGACATCGATCGCGTAATGGATCTGTGTTTCAACGAGATCGTGGCGCTATCGGAACAATTCAAGGCGCCATGGAGTGGCGAGAAGGACGAGTTTTCAGACTGGGTTGACAAGTTCCAAACGGAGGTGAAGAAGGGCTGAGTGCCTGAACCCGCCTGCGCACCAAGCGTGGGTTAATCTACAGATTCACGCGGGAGCTAACGCACCCATCCGCCCCTACCACGCGGCTGTGACTTGCGGGGTGGGCTGCGGACTTTGGTCGTCGAACAAGTTCAAGGCTACTATTTCTAGACCGTGACTTGTCTCGAGGCCGTCACCGGTCATTTGACGCTACTCGTATTGGTAGTCGTGAGCCCGTGGCACCTGAGACATGGAGTTGGAGGGCACATTACCTGTCGGTGCGGGGGAACATCGCGGTCACGGGCAGGTAGGAAGTCATCTGTACACAACGCACACCGGTTTGCTGCCTGCGAACGGCGTTGGTATTTATATATGTATATCATAGCCAGCATGGTTTCTCAATATAGCACATTGAATCGGAAACGAAAATGGCCGAGGAACAGCAAGTTGCTCAGATCGATGACCAGATTGAGAAGGGTGAGACGGGCCAGCTCCCTCGCGGAGTCCCGTCAGGAGGGAGGAAGCTCAAGCTGGCAGTATGCAATTCCACCTGTTACCATCTCATTCGCTCACCCGTGACTTTTCCAGATCGCCGCCGTTACTATCAGCGGCAAGATTGCCTCCATCTCTACGAACATCCTCACTCTCCCATACTACCGCTTCTACCAGCAAAACACACTCCTACCCATCCTGTCCATCGCCAAAAGTGTGGAGGAGTGCGAAAGCGATGAAGATATTTCGGCCGAGCTTAAGCGATGGCGCGATCGCAAGCTGAGCGAGTTCCAGCTCGTCCAAGTCGCTGTGCGTTCTCACTCTCATCTCATAGCATCAGACTAACACCACATAGAGCACTCTGGTATCGGCCGCCGTCATCGGAACTTTCTCATGGCCAACTCCCGACTCACTTCACTGGCTCACCCCGGCGTTCTGGTACGCCAGCATTTCACTCTCGCTCTTTTCTATTCTGCTCGCCTCCTCTCAGCAGTTCGTCTTCCAAACAATCCACCGGTCCCCGAAAGCGCGGAACATCGACAAGGAGCTCGCCATGATTCTGTACATCCGTCGCAGCAGAAGCGTCGACCCGGTGCATTCACCGCTGGAGGAGGTCCCGCCCATACCCCAGATCCGCGCGATCAAGCTCGCTGAGGAAGGCGGGTGGTTTCCCAAAGAGATGCCGCTGGTCGAGGTTCGTTGGAACATGATCTTTACGTGGCAGGCGCCGATGATGCTCATGGCGTATTCGGCGCTGTGTTTCCTGGCCGGGCTGATGGTATATGTTTGCGCGCCGCTTTATACGGGTCAAGGTTGGGATGACCTGGGCAAGGTGGGTAGCTCATTGAGATTATCACCTCTGAGTGAGATTTACTGACAACATCAGGCTGCTGTCTTTTACCTTGTCAGCTTCTTCTTCTGCGGTCTCACTTTCATATGGTGCGCATATTGGGCATATAAGTTTGTCGATTTGGAGGACCCTTAGACAAAAGTGCCTTTCCATTAAGGTACTTCTGAATAAGACGAAGTAAGTGGGTCCGAACGGACAGATCTCGGAATGACTCACACCGGTGCTCTTGCATTGGTCGCAATCACAAAGTAAAATATTGCATAAACTCTCACTTCGACGACCAACATTTATTTATAGGTAGATGTTATTTCAGGACGTCAATGACATGTAGACCCCTTGGAGACTTTTCTCGGTTCGCTGTTTGCCATCATATCATTGCCACTTCGCCCAATTGAATTTGAATCATGTCCTGCTCAATCGAAGAAATCGTCAGACATTATGAATACGATCCATCCATAATCCAACGCATCGCATTTCGCAATTATGAACTCCCTCTCGCCATCGAGCCCCCAAACCCCGCATGGCCGGAACACTTTGAGATGCTGAAAACCCGCATCTCCAACGCGATCGGCCCTACCGCTGTGAGCATCTCACATGTCGGCTCAACCTCCGTGCCGAATCTTCCCGCCAAGGCCATCATTGATATTGACCTCGCGATCACTGATCCCTCGGCCGAAGATGATTACGTCCCGGCGCTGGAGGTAGCCGGCTTCCAGTTCCTTCTTCGCGAGCCCGAATGGCACGAGCACCGCTTCTTCGCAATGAATGAACCCTACCACACCAATTTGCACGTTTTCAAAGCTGGAACGGCGGAACTTCTTAGACATCAAATCATGAAAGAGTGGCTTACTACTCATGAGCACGATCGGGAGCTGTATGCGCGGGTGAAGACTGAGGTTGCGAGTGTCACGAATGAGCTGGGTGAGACGCTGTTGGATTATAACTTGCGGAAGGAGCATGTCATCCGAGAGATTCTGGAAAGAGCGTTTCGGGCTAAAGGGTACCTTCCTGAGAATTGACCTCTTCGTTTTCTTGGAAGGTGCTCCTTCAACACAGCCTCACCTGTCTGCTGCCGCAATCATCTCAATTCCAACTACAATCAATCTCATTCATACAATTTTCTGCGCAGACCCGTTCATCCGATTGCATGTGCAGCTGTCATTTGTGCAGGCGCTCCTCCACCTTTTCTCAAGCGGTCGGCTCCGCTGTTGCCCCGCCTTCTCCGCACGCGAGGGACTTGAACTCGTGTTTGGACAAATCTCGCAACAAGGACCCATGGCGCAACGGTAGCGCGTTCGACTCCAGTTGATCTACGAGCGACTCTCAAGGCATCGAAAGGTTATCCGTTCAAATCGGGTTGGGTTCAATACCCTGGTACTTAATTTTTGCTCATGTAAGATCGTTGTGATGCATGAGGTTATGATGTGAGAGATCTCAGACGTCCAGTGCCAAAATGCCGGCGATAAGCGCAAAGTGGGTCCTTATGAGCTCTGTGTCTTTCTCAAAGCGCAGGAATCGCTTCTCGTTTGACCATGGGAGAGAGACCTTGGTAGGTAGCAGACAATTCATTTTCTATCTCTTCAACTTCTTGTAAGTCCAGGTGCTTCAAGGCTATCAGAATCGAAGATCAGATCACGCTGTAAATGCAAGTTGGAGTTGCGCGTCACAGTCGCGATTCAGGAGCATTGCTGCAGTGAGTGCAGCATTTGTTCGTATTATAGTTAGAATTTCTTTCTGGTGGCTGGGTCCCTCCTATATGGATACTCGGTACAAGTACCTCGGCTGCAGTCCTCAGCTCAGTCGGTGCGGTCGCGGCCACATCGACCAGCGGACGCGGGTCATGATATCGAAACCCAAAGTTTCTTGCAACGTCGATCTTATCCACCTGCCTGGTCTTTAAACATATGTCTATCTTTTCTTCCTTTCTCTTTTTTTTGACATCGTTTCTCGCCGAAACTCATGAATCAAGGAAGCACAATCCAACTCCTTTGCTCTCACTCACCCTTTCCAGCTCGCCGGGTCTGCTTCATCCGATCGATGGAAGCGGAAAAAACCAAAGGCTCGAGGCAACATTGCTCTGCTTTGCTGTTATTCGTGCTTTGTTGAGACCTTCAATAGAAAATATGCCCCCTGCACTGGTGACAACCCAAGAGGTGCGATGAAATCGACATCCATCCGATCCAAGGAGCAGGGAAAGCACATAGCGCGGTTCCTGCCAAAGCCCAGGTCAGCCACCGTGTCCATGTGTAGATGGTGGTAAGCACGGCGGTCACTTACCTTGTACTCTTTAAGACTCCTGGCTATCGCCGACCTCTTTCTCTATCTCATCATCAAGTGAACGGATTTCCAGCCAGCACTACTGCATCCGCTCCTGTTGAAATTGATATATCTGTATTGTATTATTGTTACTAAGAGACTGCGCGAATTTTCGCGCCATAATATAAGACTCGCGAGCCTTGTAACTATAGTTACGGACTAGTTATTCTATACACGCGTGCCACACATTTCGCATGCCTGAGGTTTAATTCAAGTCATTATTTAATTCAAGTCATTCATCTTGTTTTTGTAAGATGAACCTGTCGAGCCAATCTCAACAACACCCGCATCCTGACTATCACACAGGCCCTGAGCCAGCTCTGCCCTCTCCAAGCATCCCTTGATGACTCCGTAACCCTTCAACGATATACCAGAGAGAAAAAAACGACTCTTTGCGATGTAGTGGTGTTGTTTGTCCCGTAAGGACGACTTATCTCATACGTCGTGATGTCAAACAACATCCTACTCTAACACCTTCAGGCAGCTTTCTTGGAGCCTTTCACCGGCAATGCAGGATACTCAGGCAGTGTCCATCCCTCGACATCATCCGACTGCAGCTTCTGGAAAAGCTTGTCAATCTTGAGCCATGAGATGAGCCACAAGACGGCGTTGATGAGGGTGACATTCCAGGTCGACTTTGGGTACCACAACCCGGGCCTGAAGTTGATGTCCTGAACAGTCTTCATGAATGGTCTCAAGGTCTTATCGTACGCCTCAAGGGCAGCAGGAACACCGTCCGTAGCTGAAGGCCCAGTGCAGTGCTTTGTGATCTCACCGGCAATGACATAGGCGCCGACGAAGGCAGAAGTCGTGCCCTTTCCGCTCATGGGACTTGGACCATAGCCCGCGTCGCCAAGCAGAACAACACGGTTTTTGTACCACTTGTCCATGCGGACCTGGCCGATCTGAAAGTTGTAAAAGTCGTCTGAGACGCCGCCCTCCTCCAGGGCATCCAGAAAGCGAGGCGTCTGCCAGCCACAGTCTTTGAACATCTCGATCCAGATGCGTTTCTGCTCGTCCAGATTCCGGCTCTTCTGTGCCTCGACAAGCAGCCTGTCGATTTCCTTGTCTTGCGGCACCATGCCTAAGTACACCTGGCTGGTGTGCGGGTTGTCGGTTCTCGTCATCATCATCCTTTGCTTTGGAAGCAGACAGACAGTCGCATAGTTGTCGTCGATCTTTTCTCTAGGTACTGTGAAGAGCGCCATATGCAGATCAAAGGGCACAAATGGGTCTTTCTCCCCAGGGCCGAGCATCAGTCGCCTCGTTCTCGAGCTCTGGCCATCTGCTCCCACGACGAGGTCGTACGTGCCCGTGGTGCCGTCAGTCAAGTGGACAGTGACTGAGTTGGTATCCTGCGCCAGGGACTCGATGGTGTTGCCAAAGATGTATTTGACACCGAGATCCTCTGTTCTATCGAACAGAATCTTTACAAGGTCGCCGCGCATGATTTCGAACTCTGAAGTGAAGCCTTGTCTGCCGACTCCTGTCTTGTTGGCTTCAAAGACAGCCTGTGTCTTGCCACTTGAATTGACAAACTTGAAGCCAGCTTCGTTGACGACCTTGGCACGAATGGCAGGCTCGATGCCCATCAGGCGAATGACCGTAATTCCCTGGCCACGGATGTCGATCTGTTGGCCTTGAGCGCGCAGGGACGGGTTTCTTTCGACAATGGTCACATCGTGACCCATCTGAGCCAGCCAAAATGCCAGCGACGGGCCACCTATACCACCGCCGACAATCAAGACTTTCAAAGACGATTGTAAAGACATGAGTGCAAGTAAGTCGTGACGTAATGAGACGGAGAAAGTTTGGAGACGAGTTTGAGATTTCATACAGGCAAGATAGACATTACCTTCCAGGCCAGCTGGGCACACCACACATTATATTGATGGCATTAACAGGACATGAAAAACGGTTGACAAGCTGTCAAACACAATGCCGCGGGGCGCATAGGTGAATGGTGATGCCATCGGCGGGAATGGCCGAGGGACCCTCGGCGATTTCGGGCTTTACGATGTGAGCTGGAGCAGGGGTGACGTCGATCCATTCGGATCCGAATGCCGTGGCCAATAATACGTCGTAATAAATGTTCAGCGCTCTAGAGGGTGGCTGCATTAACCGCTCTGAGTCAAGGGCCGGTATGCGTTGGGGAGAAGCAATTCGATGAAACACTTCGGAGTGTGACGACTCGGCCATGAGATCGCCGTCGGCCCTCGGGCGGGAGCCATAGGGAATGCTCACGCATGGTAGCCACCGAGGGACGTATCGCCGTACGTGTCAATTATGAGTAATTGATATGCGGTGTAGCGCTTTCGATAGTCCAGTCTGTGATATGGCGCCCATCTGCTAGTATTTGTGGTAGTCCTTGCCTTGGAGACAACAGGTGCTAGCAAGATCGACGATCGCGAACAGGGCGACACTGAGGAATGTTGATGGTGGCGTCTCCGAGGCTATGACGGCTCCTTGCTGGATTTGGGGAACTGATGAACATCTTTTCACTCACATCAGCTCTGAACATATGCACGTAAATTAGACCTATGTGTCCGCCAGATTTGAAGATTCCTGCAAGCTTGCATCAGGAATTGTTTGATCATTGAGATGCAAACTATTATTCATATTCACAGTATCATGTCTACAGGAGGCTGCAAATAAACCTAGAAACATTGTTTTCCCGAGTCCCTTAGAGCATCAACATGAAGAGACCAGACAGAGCAGCCAAACTGACGCCATGGATAGCAGCGCCCGATGCCGGCACAGTGCTTGGCATCATCGTCCCCGTGGCCGTCGAAGCTGGACCTGTCATCGTACCTGTGGCGTTCATACCCGTGGAGTTCTTGGGTGCCATAGCTGCCTCATAGCTAATACAAGTAGCATTTGGTGAGATAGGGCAAGAAGCTTCGATGCAGATGGCTTGTAGCTGTGGCCCTTGAGCCGGAATGGTGGTCGCCGGGGGACTGCAGCGCATCCCGAAGAGCTGGTTGAGTGCCATGCCAACAGCCTGGAGGTCATCCTGAGCCACGCCGAATGAAGCGGCGGCCATGGCAACTTGCTGGATGAAGTATCCGAGCTCGTTCACGTCCAGATCCATGAACTTATGTACCTCATACATCGAGGCAAAGCCGCTGTAAGAGGGGAAACCTGCCATCCCGTATTGGGAACAGCCGAGCAGTGCGCCAAAGAATTGGTAGAGATGGGTCAGAAGGAAGCTGGTGACATCGAGGTTAGGAAACCATTTGCTTGGGGTGAGATACGTCGACTTACTATTGGTTGGACTTCTCATCGTCCGCGGGCATGTTCTTCATCAGGGGTGCAGCACCTCCTCCGTCAAGGAAGTTTACAGACACGCCTGAGCTGCCACCACGGTTGGATGAAGCAAGGTCGCCGTTGAAGTAAGGCAACAGGTTCACGTTGGCTCCGTTGTAAGTGGCAGCTGCCAAGATGCCTGGGACCTTGACTCCTACGTTGGGCATCGTGTCTGCACGGTAAAAGTCAGCGATTTTCGATTGGAATTTAGATGTGGCTCCTCACAATTTCCAATGACAACAGTGTTAACTAGAAGAGTCAACAACGTGTACTGGTTCTGAGCGGTATTGTTCTTGAGCAGCGCCGTGGTGTAGTAGTCGCAAATCGGTGTGTCCGCGGGGCGCTGAGCACCCACACTGCTGGCTGCAGCGAGGGCCACGATGAGGCTTCTGAAATGCATAATGGGCAACGTTTGTGATCTGGCCAACACAGTGAGTGGAAATCTTTGAGTCTAGGGTCGTTTATGACAATGTTTGTTCCTCTGGACAGGAAGAGATGCGTTGCTTTTAGATGCTTCGAAATAAGACTCACTATGTCACCAATTCACCGCTGCTCTCGGCATCAGATTTCAAGATAGCTTGGTAACGGCCAATTAACCTCAAAGCATCGTAGCTCCTCCACTGTAGTCTAGCGTGAGAGGCAATGATGCTCTCATCACAGTTGTACACTAACTAATCATTGGCCAGTTCCAAGCTAGTAAATGCCAGGCACTAGCGCCGGGAGAGCACCGACCCGGGGAAATCAATGTCCACTTCAAGACGATAGCTTACGATGTGAGATATAGGAATGCTCTTATTGGTGGGCAACATCCGTTGAAGCCACGGCTTTGTGATATCCGGATGCTAAGTTGGCGATCCGAATACCGAGGGACCGCCAGCCCGTTGACAAGACCGAAGCCCAAACATTCAGTCAGTATTAGGGCATGCCAGCACTACAATGTTAATGACCTTACAAACTCGAGCAGGCAGCAGACCCGACTGCCATGACGCTAGTCGAGTTTGACTTCGGATCACGTTGTTTCCGATAGATGCCTTTGTAAAGTCATGGCGCACAAGGACTGAACGAGGAGTAGTTCGGATGAGCTTAGGTCCGACTACAATAGTTCAAAACTATGTTCAAAGGTGAGCTGCATGGTTTTGTAGGCTTGCAATGGCCGGATTGAAGTCCAAAAGCTGCGTGATTTCTGCTGTTTCGGTCCGCCAAGGGGGTCATGCTACAACCAGAACGTGACTAGGCTGTGCGTCAGGAACTAAGGGTAACATATCTTACGGGCCCAAAGGCAATGCGCTGGTCTTTACTAAAGGATTTGTCAGACTAATGATTGACTGCTGGACAAGTCTCTGGACAGGTATCACGTCAAAGCTTCCTCTGCCTGTTAGCTTCGACACAGTACTCGAATGTCGAAAATCGGTTAGTGCCAGATTATGATCGCCAATCTTCAAACAACTCTGCCGATTTTGTTTGCGTGAGGATCGGGTAAACTTATTAGCGTGCTATGTTTGATTATTGAAATTACAGGTAAAGGGTGTTTTAGAAAAGATTACAAAAGAACTCAATAAGGTATTATATCATATTGCCAAACCTCCTATAATTGAAACTATTGTAATAACACCATAAATAGAGCTGGATCTGCTAGGCTAAAAGCAGCGACGTCCTCGCAAGTGGGCAAGCTGTCTATAATCTGTAGTCGGATTTCTGACCGCAACTTCGGAAAGAGTCTGTTGCTTCCGGCGAATATTGGGGTGTTGAAGGCGACGGGAGGTTATTTTTCTCAAGGCTTGAGGTATGTGACTTGGTGTGTTGTGATAGTCCACCATGCAGTGAGCACTTGAGTAACTGGGTGTGAAAGGCAGAAACTCTCGCTTCTGGAGGAGAAAACTTGCCTTCAAACGCTTGGCGATAAGCCCTGAGCCATTACGGTCGGAGGTTCTATGGAAGCAGAAAACCTTAGGCGGTACTTGTCATGTCTCTTCCACTGCTTGGCTTCTGTGTTCCATACCGAAAAATACCGAACAATACAACCAAAATTCACATCACAACCGGAAGATCAAACCCTGCAGCACACAAGCGAGCAGCGTGCGAACGAGGGATCTGAATACACATGGCTACTGGGAACAGCCTTTCCCTATCACTGTAACGCACTGGAGCCAACACTAAATGGCAATGAAGAGCATTTGCCATGGGAGGGCACATCCATGTATGCTTTCAGCGCGGGTAGACTCGAGTACATTCATGTTAGAAGCCTGGCGACAGTGATCTTGTTTCAATCTCTCACAACCCACTACCGGCAGATAAGCATGTGGAAGGGCTCGTTGACATACTAAACATTGTTGGTCCAGACTGAGCCATCCTAATGGCCCCAGATGAATCAGAGAACATGTCCATAGCCTAGTGGGATATGGATGTCTGCAGCTGTTAACCACAACCAGGCGCCGCCAAGACGATATCCCCACCAATGTGGATGCAGGCCCCGGATCAGTTCCAAAAGTCTCTGGGCGCTGGAGCTTTTATTCTTAGACCTTCATGGATATGACCTTTTTGTCCACCAGAAGGGTATCTAAAATAGTGTTTGTAAATGCATAGGGAAGAGTGCAGCATTTGTTCGTATTGTAGTTAGAATTTCTGGTGGCTGGGTCCCTATATGGATACTCGGTACAAGTACCTCCTCGGCTTTTAGATCTGGGAACGTAGAAGAAACAGACAATTCATGGCGAAACAAGAACCGACAAAGGAAACATTTGGTTTGATAGTTCGAAGAGAAGTACATCCCTTGAGCAGGGCTCCGCGCCTACAAATACCTCAAGAAAATCACGTCGTATTCAGACTAGTCAGTCATGCCGAGACGCCAGACATGCTGCTCCCTGTCGCAAGAGAAGGCTCAGAGCCGTATCGGAGCAGATGCCGCGGCTTCTTCTTCTCATTGAGTGGATGTACGTATTGGTTGCCTCTCAAAAACACTCGACCCATAACACAATTCGGTTTCCACTGGATTGTCGTGGTTGTCACTTGAACGGGAACGGGAAATGTACCCTTCGAACTGTCGACAACACAGACGAAAACGGACTCGCGCCCAGTAAAACACCCCATGAGAGAGAGCAAAGTCGCCCCTGTCATGGATTTCGATCCTCCAATGGCGCCAGTCGTGAATGGCGAAATTTTTTTGATCTTATCAATCCAGGCCCCCGAATCCACATCGCGATCCTTCGGGGAGACTAGCGAACCAGTCAGCCAGTCACCTTCGTTCCTTCGAGCGCATATTGGCCGAGGCCGCCCGAGAACCATGTCGCCGACCGTCGGTCGACTCTCCTTCCCATGGCCAAGACCGCTGTCTGAACGACTCAACGTGGATCAGCACCCGTCAGAATGCGCACAGCAATGTGGTGTTCCCACCGGTCGTGCAGGCTATCTCTTGGCGACTCGGGATTCCTGGCAGAATACAAGAACCCGCGTGTCTGCTGTCGCATTCGCCTCAAAATCATCGTCTGAATAAACGCAAATCACCAATTTAACACAGATATCCGGGTTCTCTTAGTTGTGCCGTGTCACGACGCCGGCATCAAGGCATTATGGGACTCCCAAATGAAGCCGCAGGAACCGCGGAGATTTCCTCAGAGGGTGCCGCCCACCGCCAGGCTGACGAAAAGGACCCCGAGATTGTTGACGAAAAGCCCGACTCCAACTCCGACATCGACCCCAACACTGGTGGCTTGGCTGGTGTCGAGAAGATCGAAGCCTTAACCCAAACATGGACCAAGCCATGGCTTATTGTCGCCTACGTCTTGTATGCAGCATCATGAGCAAGAGTTGAATCCACTGACTGATATCCCACAGCATATGGCTAGTCTTCTTTACGGACTCCCTTCAGCAACAGATTGCCAGTTCACTACTGCCATATGCCGTTAGTGATTTCGGCCTTCACGGCCTGATGGCGGCGACGGGCATCATCTCCAACATTGTGGGAGGAGTTAGCAAGTTGCCGCTCGCTCGTGTGATCGACGTGATCGGTAGGACGCAAGGTCTTTGCATCATGTTGGGATGCGTTGTAATTTGTAAGGTCCATGAATAGGTGTTCTCTTTGCGATCGCTAACCAAGATACCCAGCGCTGATTCTCATGGCTACCTGCAACAACGTCGAGACCTACGCCGCCGGCCAGACCTTCTTCTGGACTGGTATGAACGGAATCGGCTACGTGCTCAATATCTTCATGGCCGATACCTCGACGCTCAAGAATCGAATGATCCTTTTTGGGTTTACCTCAACGCCGTACGTCTCAAACACTTTTGCCGGACCTGCCGCTGCCGAAGCGTTCCTGGACGGTAGCAACTGGAGATGGGGATACGGCGCGTTTACCATCATCATTCCTGTGATATGCGCGCCGCTTATTGTTATTTTCACGCTTCAACTGAACCGAGCGAAGAAGCTAGGTCTTTACGTGAAGCCCCAAAACGACCGGACCTTCTGGGAATCTATCAAGTTCTGGGTCATTGAATTCGACGTTGCTGGAATTCTCATCGTCGTCGCCGGGTTCTCGCTTCTTCTTCTGCCTTTCAGCATCGCAGGTTATCAGGCGCACAAGTGGGCTGAGCCAAGAATCATCGTGATGATTGTTCTGGGTGGCCTGCTGCTGATAGCGTTCCCCTTTTACGAGAAGCACATTGCACCCAAGACTTTTATTCCCTGGGAGCTATTTCAAAACAGGACTGTCCTCGTCGCGTGCTTGTTGGGCGGGAACATGTGGATCAGCTTCTAGTAAGTCGAGTCTTCCCCTAGTCTTCGATGCGCACCATGTTAATAAGCGCCCTAGCTGCTACAAAGTCCAATTCTCGTCTTATCTCCAGGTTGTCTACGACCTAAGCGTATCGAGAGCTGGTTTTATTACCAACATCTACAACATCGTTTCTTGCGCTTGGGCAGTTCCCACTGGCCTGTGAGTGCTAGAGTCCGCCCCCCCAAAAAAAGAAATTCATGTCCTGCGGACTAACATTCACAACACACAGTCTCATGCGCTTCACTGACCTATACAAGTGGCTCGGAATAGCTGCGATTCCCCTTCAAATGCTGTCCACTGGCCTGATGATCAAGTTCCGCATGCCTGATACTGCTGTTGGCTTGGTGATCATGTGTGAAGTGCTGGGCAGTTTTGCGGGCGGAACCATTGTCATGGTAGAACAGATTGCAATCATGGCTTCTGTGCCCCACCGAGACGTCGCTGTCGGCCTCGCCCTCCTGGCAATGGTGACCAGCGTTGGCGGCGCCATTGGGCAGTCTATCAGTGGTGCCATTTGGACCAACATGATGCCCAGCAAGATGGAGAAGTACTTGCCCGAGGAACTCAAGGGCCAAGCTCTGACTATTTACGGAGATCTTGCGACTCAGCTGAGTTATCCTGTTGGAACGCCTGAAAGAGACGCGATCATACGTGCCTACGGCGAAACCCAAAAGATCATGATCATCGCCTCGTTGGTGGCTCTGGTGGGCTCAATTGTCTGGGTTTCCTTGTTGAAGAACCACCGTCTCAGTGAGAAGCAGCAAACAAAGGGATTGGTGTTTTAGGCAGTGTGGGGATCTGGGAAGTGGCAGGATTTCTGGCTGTTCTCTATGCAAGGCCGAGGTCGTGATTTACCCTTTTTCTTGACGTCAATGACGAATACGATGATGATCTAGAATGGCAAACTGAAGCACAGCAATGCTCTTTTACTAAGTAGACACCAAGAGATCCTTGAATCCAGGTCAAAAGCCCAGTCGGTGAGTTGCGAAAGGTTGAATCTCACTAATGAATGTTAAGTTCGGCCAGACTTAATATCCTGAGGAGCTTTAAAAGGTTTTCTGGAAGTGTTCTCTTTTAAATCAAAATTGTGAAAGCCCTGATGAGGTCTGAAGTTGGCCCACAGGGTTTAGTTTCTTAAGCCGCTGCATCATTCATACTTGGCATTCAATTGCCCTTCTTGGGGTGACCAATGGACGTGGTGAAGATTCAAGACTCTGAAGTGACGATATGGCAGAAAGTCTGCATAGCTTGCCGGGGCTCTCGTCCAACTAGTACGACAACTCAACGTACCTGGGGCCACTCCAGTTTAGCAATGATCAACCTGGGGGCTTCGAACGCATCACACACTCCAGTTTGAAGTTTCTCAACTTCACCTCTCGTTTTATCATCGAACTCTCTCGATCCACGAGCCAAGACAAACCCTACCCATGATCGGCAATCCATAATCTGGGTCTCAGACTCAACTGACGTGATACTGGTTTGTAAAGTGGGGAGTTTCGATAGACTTCACCCGTGGGTACTACTTAGAAAAACGATCGACCTTATGCTATAACGATCTAACGTCAAGTCAGGCTTCAAGGTAGGCCATGAGTCTGCTGATCCCGAAAACCTAGGGCACTGCTGACTTCGAGGGATAGAAGCGGGACCGGGAACACTTAACACGGAGCTCGGGGGCAAAAACTGCCGGATTAATGACCCGGTGCATCGACGGAAGGGTGAAATTTACCCGAAACATACCCTTGCATATGTACCAGGGCATTTGGCTAAGTAAGGAATGACGGAAACAAAATGACAATTGAGTGAATTCGGGGCCTGTTGTTGGTCGATTGGGACTTGACTGGCGTTTTTGTAAGGGTTTTCGTTAATATTCATGGGCGTCTTATTGTGACCTTCGTGACCTTCGCAGCAGAGCTGTGGAAGACCGTTTCGACTTCTCTGGCCCCTAGGTGCATGCGTGTTCCCGGCACCGAATCATGCCTTTTCCAGGTCCCGACGATACCCAAGACGGCAGTCTTTAGCATTCTCGAGGTCCGGGGCTGGTATCTCCACGCGGAAACTCCGGAGAGCAGGGAGCACTCACCCACGGGGAAATCTGAGAGTGTAGCAGGCCCTGGAACTTATTCCGTCGTAATATGGAAATCCGCAGGCTATCAGACTCTAGGCGGTCCTAACCAGGGACGGATGTGTGTACGAGAAGGATTGTGAGTAGAGAGGATATCGTCACAAGGCCGTGGCAACCTTCGGTTTCGGTTTGGGCCACTCGTTAGGCCCGGGCCGCCTGGTTTTCGTCACCGAGTTGGCTCCAGTCAAGATGCGTGGTGTCTGCTGTTGGTCAACACGATGATTACCATCGGTCAATGGCTCAACTCCGTCACGATACTGGGAGCCACCATTACAAGCACGACTTGTCATGGAGGATCCCCCCATCACTCAACTGATTCCGCCTGGTCTTCTTCTCCTTGGCCTCTCCTTCCTCCCGGAATCCCCAAATTGGCTCTTGATTAATGATCGCCGACGCGTAGTGAAGAGGCCTTCATGGTCAATCTGGGAATATCTGTACCAGGCAACTCTTGAAACTGCCAGTTGAGGCGCACGGACGACAGGTTCCCAAGTTGAAATCAGCCCCGGAACCAGTCGAAAGGTTTGACCCTGACGCCCCAGTATTGGGGCGATATGGTGATGTGGGCCACGAGAAACGTGTCAACCCGCTGAACATTTGTGACAAGGACTGGCTTGCTAACGAAATGACCAAGGAAGTGTGCAACTCTGACAAAAAATATACAGCATCAACATTATGTCCTCGACCGCGCAGGAGCAGGAGGCATGGAGGGACAACCCGGTGGCTAGACGGCAGCAAATGTTTGAATCCATGCTTAGATTCGAAAATTGTAGGCTGGTGATAACAAGCTTAAATGAGTAAAAACACAAAATGAACACACGACATAATTCGCCGGCATTAGTGGACAGCACCCATTTGCACATTTCGGTTGCCTGCCCGTCGAGTTTCGCGCGGAAATTGACCAGGGACTAATGCAGCGACGATGATTAGCGACGTTTTACATTAAATAAACAACGCAGTGGGCCGGGGTCACGATTGGAAATGAGTGTCATCCTGATGGCCTCACATCAACAAACTGATGTTTTTACAAGCCGTCCGCACTTTTCTTTTAAGTCCCTGCGCTCCACGAGAGGTGTGCTTCCGGATCTGCACTCTTTTGGGGCCAGAAACCAACCCTTCCAGCCGATCTTCCAGACATACGGCAAAAGCAGCAGTGATCAACAGATCAACACTCCAACTATGATTTCTCAACGGGTCTGGTGCCTCGGCGCCACTCTTTTGGCTTCCTGCGCTCAGCTCGTCAGCGCTGACCTCCCCGAGAACGCAGTCGAACTCGACCTGGTTTTCCCTCGCGATGGCGGCAAATACGGCGAGACCTCTAAGGGCTACCCAGTGCTTCTCAACATCCAAAACCCGACCGTTGCCTACCACTTCGGCTACAACTTCGTCTGGGACATTTACTCCAGGAATAAGAACACAAACCTCCGCACCGTCGCCCACGGTTCCTTTGGCACCGAGATCCTGAACAACACTGAGTTCGGCAACAGCTCACACCTGGAGGTTGGCTATACTGGTCACCTTTCCGCCGGTGAATACACGTTCGCCTGGGTCTACGGTTTGGGCGCGCAATGCGAGTTCACTGAGCAACCGGTTTACAGCGAATTCAACCTGAACCCCAGAGTCGCCAACGGCAGTCTCGACTTCACTGTCGAGAGCAGCGGTTCCCAGCCGACTTTCACAAAGACTTGCCCGGAGGCCATCGGCATCATGAGCTACGCTTCCACGACCACCTACGACTCCGAAGCTACCAGCGTCTGTGGTGTCACAGCGACTGCCACCTTTGACCCCCAGCCCTGCAGTGCCACTCTCGGCAACGACCAGGCTACCAGCGTCTACAGCGAGCTTGGCTATCCCGCAGCGACCGGATCTTCCGAGGGTGCTGCTGACTCCAAGATGCCCTCTGCCTCAATTGCATGGATGGCTGGTCTCCTCGCCACTGTCGCGATCTTGGCATAAACGCCGCAAGCGACTTGGACGCGCATGCTGAAGAGGCGCGCGAATCATGCGACGAACTACTCCCAGCTGAACGCATTGAGCGTCGCGGCCTGCCCGATTCGCAGCCCTAAGAACACTTCCGTCGTCGGGAGATGGGCGAAGTGGCGGAGTAAAGACGACATATGCAGATGGCATCAACGAACTCCTGGGCCGTCGTTGGCAGCAATGTTTCAAGTTGTATCGCAAATGGCAACCTTGATTCTGCCCATAGCTGTGTCCTATCGCCCTATTACAGCACGGCGCAAAATCGAAAAATAAGCCCGCCATATGCACAACATGGCTCGGCGCAGATCTGCACCTCTGGCAAGGATTCTGTGTGGTCGGAAGATGTCGACGAGGTGACGGGAAAGAGAGACAAAGAGTCACAATCTGAGTGGCCCAGAAAGACAAAAGAGTAAAAGATACCCAACCACCATCGTCCGTGTGCATGGCTGGTTCGGTCCAGCCCCCAAAGTGCCCAGATCACTACCATCTTCGGTAGCTCGCATCGGCCTGGCATGGAGGATGAACCAATGACACAGGACGCCGGCTGACGTTAGCAATGAATCAAACACAACGGTCGAACAGTATTCGTCGAACTCCCTTCAGGCTCCGATATGTGACATGCGTCTTAGATTTTGATGGTGACCTGTTGAGGCATCCTATTACGTCTCGGAGGAATGCCGCGAACGCCCAGGCTCCAAAGAGTGAGACAAGCTTTCTAGGATTTATGGTATTATTTGAGCCTCCCCGATCTCCAGCCGCCATGCAACTTGCCGTCTGCTTGGGCCATCTGTTGTTTGCTCTTGTGCTTGAAGCCGTTGACATCTGCGACCAGGATCGAGACTCAGCGGAATGGCACAGCAGTATCGCCAACACTCGCACAATGCGAGCACGAGCTCCGAAGACACTATTTTTGTCAGCCCGCCAAATAGTCCCTTCATTCAGGGTCCCGAGAAACGACAGACCTTAGGGTCTTACAAGGCCTATCAAGCGCCCTATGTTTCTGTTCATGCCGACGATGTCCCGGGCAGCGAACCTACCTTGGGCAGTACAGGCGAGCCGAGGCGTTCCACTCGCTGGAGCCGGATCTCGGACAAGACACGTATCAAGCCAGCCCAGTTTGCCAACTCTGGCACATGGACCTTCGAGATTGCCAGTCTCTGTGTGACCATCCTTGCCGTCGCTGCCATCATCGGTGTGCTTGCAGCATACGATGGCCGACCCTTGGCATCATGGAGGTTCCAGATCACCATCAACGCAGTAATCGCCATGCTTGCTA
Source organism: Colletotrichum agaves (assembly GCA_036785465.1). Taxonomy (NCBI): domain Eukaryota; kingdom Fungi; phylum Ascomycota; class Sordariomycetes; order Glomerellales; family Glomerellaceae; genus Colletotrichum; species Colletotrichum agaves. The sequence continues at coordinate 79,454 of JAXISO010000091.1, read as the reverse complement.
CCGTGGCAACGGCAACAATTGCCGTTGTGCTCTCTAGTGGTTTAAGTCAGCTCAAATGGATTCACTTCGAGACTCGCCGTGAGCCTCTGTCAGATATGGAGGTGTTCGACGATGCAAGCCGTGGCACATGGGGAGCCTTGATGATGCTACTCAAACTCAGGGGAGGGTAGGTCATAATACTTATCGATTTCCAAAGTTAGAAGCTAACTTCGCGTCCATCTAGGCTCCTCGGAAACTTCGGCGCGTTTGTCGCCATCCTCACATTGGCGTTCAGCCCTTTCGCCCAACAAATTGCTACCTTTCACGCCCGGACTACCGATTCCAACGAGGGGGCAACCAACCTGCGTTCCCAACAGTACTTGATTGCCTTGAGCAGTCAGTCTGCATCGGAAGGCTTCATTCCTATTCTTCCCTTCAAAGCTGCCGTCTATAATGGACTTTTCGCCGAGAACGGGAAGCCGTGGTTGAGTCTTCCGGTCAATTGCCAGACGGGTAATTGCACCTGGGAACCGTTTGAGACGCTTGGCGTATGCAACACCTGCGTTGATATGTCGGAATTCATGACCAGGTCTTGCGAAGACGGCTCGACCGACGATATGACCAATTGCGGCTGGTCTCTACCGGTTGGCTCCAGACTCAAGACTCACGCCGACGTCTTCAGTATGACACCGCTCTTCCCTGAAGGTCTTGGCGATATGTCGTACTCTACAATTATGAAACTGGTTTTCATGGGCACCGAGGAGCAAGGCGGTACGCCAGGTGTCCTTGCGCCGTGGGCGCGACAATGCACCTTGCAGGCGTGTGTTCAAACGCTGAGATCCTCGATCAGAAATGGTGAACTTAATGAGACAATTATTCATACAAGAACGAACGACTCGGTAGCGACCGCAACCCAGAATGAGCTGCAGCCTATCTTGATCACCGGCGAGAGCGGGAAAGAGTCGTATCCTGTTAACATGAAGGTCATGATGGGTATGCGATCCTGGTTCTCGGACCTCTTCCGCAACGGTTCGGCTTCTCGTAACGAAGAGTTTATCAACAACACCATCTCAACGCCGGACAACATCATTGTCAATCTGACAGTCGGTATCTCAAGTGGCGAGACGTTCTTTGACACCGATATCGTTCAAGCGTTCTACTGGAACTACTATGAGTACCCTACTGGCATTGACATGCTCATGAAGGACTTGGCCACTAGCGTCACAGTCAGCTTCCGATCTTTCAACGGCACGAATGTGACTGGTATAGCCCAAACTGTTGAAAGCTACATACATGTCGAATGGAGCTTCCTGACACTACCTTTGCTGACCGTCTTGCTCACGGCCGTGTTCCTGACTGCTGCGATTTACCAGAGCTGGCGTTGGAAGGCGAGCTTGTGGAAGAGCAGTGTTCTTGCGACCTTGGTGCACGGATTAGATAGAAACGCACGAGAACGGCTGGAGGATTTGGGCGACTTGCGAGAACAGCAAAAAGAGGCGAAGACTGTCAGGGTGCAGCTAGATGAGGGCGATGGCGGACTATTGAAGATGTCCAAATACGATGACATTTAAGCTGGCTTGACGAAGGAATTGCCAGCGGGCATAGCATGAATATAAGGCTAACCCCAATCACGCTCCTTACGAGTTTGATTTTAATTATATTGCTTGATAGCACTGGAGTTTAGGTGCAGAGATTTGAGACAAAACATGAGAACAAATGGCCAAGATGCGTAATCATAAGAAGCCAGAAAATATTTTGCGATGCTATGACGGGGGCACTTCGTGCACAACCCCCTATACTATTTACATCCAAGAGAAATTCTTGTCATTCATTGTGCAAAATGGCAATTTAGACGTACTTGGCCCACATCACATCGCTATCAAGATCCATAACCTCAGCCATAGTTGCGTTGGGCTTGATGCCGACCAGCCACAGGTTGTGGTTAAGGGTGGTCTCGTTGCCAAAGTCACCATCGTAGTCGATGATAGCATAGCTGGGTAGTTCGAGGTAGCTGTCGATAGGTAAGTTGCGGCTACCCATTTCGGCCAGACAAGTGGTGAGATTAACCTGCTGACACTTCCACCCATAGATGATCGAGGTTGGGGTGGCGGAGGAAGAAGAGCAGGTCGCCGGGGCTTCTAACGACGTCAAGCATCTGGGAAGGAAAAGTCAGCCGTGAGTATCTTGGGGCATGGTGAAAGGGTATTACTTACAGTGCCACCAACAGCAGAGCGGCCAGCAGTGTGGGGGCTGATCTAGTAGCATTCGAAGGCCGCAGTGCAGTTCTCGAAAGCGAAGAATTCGTTGATGTACTCCTGCTTGGGGGTCCTGGAAGCCGTTGGAGTGGAAGCCGTGGGAGTTGAAAGAGCGAGTCAGGCAGTCGTTGGCGTAGTTGGGGGTGGAGTTGATGTGTAGCGTCAAGTTGACAAAGGGGCCATCCATGATGCAGTCTCCTCCCTCACCACCGAAACCAGGTATATCGGTGTCTTAAAGCTTTCGATCCAAAGCCTGGCTCGGTTTCGATTGTCCGGTGGCAACCGTGGTGGCAACCGAGAGTTTATTAATTTCAGTCCAAGTTGCTTCAGACGGCGTCTTCCTCGTACTTTGTCATTCCAGAAATAAACCCAAACACTGGTCCCTTGGAAGCCGTCTCCATCAAGATGATTAAAACATCCATGTGCCTGAGCCCGATCAACATTGTCAGAGAACCAGATATGGATAGAACTGATTACCTCTTTAATAGCCACCGTGTTTCTTCCGTTGCTAGGATGCAGTTGCAAGCCGATGTAGGCTGTGAAGACAAGGTTGACGCCTTCAGGTAGGATCAATAAAACTTCCAGTTTATCTAGTATCAATAGGGCGTAAACAATGACATGCTCCAGAACTGATCTGGCAAGAGCCATTATCAAGGCTAAATGTAATTCGTTTGTATCGCAAGAACTCCCTAAATCGCATTGGAAGCCAATCCTTTCTCCAAGTCCGCTTTCCCTATCGGCAATCGAATGGACCACTGAGAGTTTGTATGACGGATGAACACCTGAAAGTAACAAGCATCATCATGTAGAGTGCCTTCTTTGCAGAATGTGAAATATGTGATGAGCAGAATATGTCATCTTAACCGTTCCGAGTGAAAAGTGAAGAAGAGAAAAAGAACCACTGAGCCTTGTCTTGGGCGAGATGCCAGGAGTTCTATCCACCAGCACCGCAAAAAAGGGTATGTCTTTAGTTAAGTCTTTTCCCATTATTACCTAAAGGTCAAGTGGTTCAATAGCAGCTGGGAGCAGAAGCAACAAGGGAACTTGTACAGGTCAGAGACTCAAACATGTCCTGTTCTCTGTTAGAATGCAGAACAAACCGCATTTCATGTTACCCTCGTGACTTCATCCAGCAAAATAGAAGTCAACATCTATGTCCAATGCAAGCTTCAACTTGTTCACGGTATATGGATATTTCAGTATCAACGCTAGAACACTATGCTCAAGGGAACAAATTCCCAAGCCTTTAAACATGACATACACAATACTCATTTCTGTTTCTCTTGCATAGAGCTTTTCAGCATGCAAACTCTGAAAGGTGGTTTATACCTGTGCTAACTGACCGCTCATGACAAAGGCAGCACTTCCATTATTGAACACAATGACAGTCCTTACCTCAAAGAAACCAGTTGACACGCCTCTTGGACCACAAACTGGACATTGTTCTTTGATTGTAACTCGAAAAAGGACACTGCCAGCCATTTATCTGGATATATAGATTCGTCACTTACCACTTCATATCAGGCTCTCTTTTCTCTCAACAGACACAAGCCTAGCAAAACATCTCCATCAAACATTCTCATACACCAAGAAACCAGTCGACAGCAAACATTGAATCGCAACCACTCAACTCCGACCACACTTAAACCAACAGCAGGTAAGATAATGTCTTTCCCCAACCCCGAGACCTATGTCCCCGCCACTCCCCCTTCCAAGCGAGGCCCATCTCTCACAGTCCGCATTCCGGAGCAATTCCGAGACGAAGCACAGTATCAGGAAACCATCGCCGTCCCAAATCTGGGTCTTGATGCTCTCGTCGAAGAAGTATCGAAGCAGCCTCTCCCAGATTACGCAGCCTACTCCCACGAACTCGCACAAGTCTCAAGCTTCGCCTTGGAACACTCGGGTGACGAAGGCACGATGGACTATCTCCACTGGAAGCAGTTTCACAATGCTCGCCCAGCCGGCCCTTGGGACATTTGTCCCTGCGAAAACGTCATCTTCGAGTTGTCTGACTCGGATGAGGAGCTTATGACTCTGGAAGAGCTGAATCGACTGATGTACGAGCCGCAGGAGACGTTCGACGCCTCGCCGAACTACGGTCCAATCACCGCAGAGATCGAGAGCGCTTTTCTAGCCGACATGTTTGGGGACAACGCAAATCCTGACCCTGGAGTTTTCGTCGTGGGCAGCCCCTCGGACGACGAGGACAACACTATTCCTGCGGCAGTCAGTGTCCAGACCAACGAATTTCAGGTCCCGACCCTTCAGATGCCGAGTCCCAATCAAGGAATGAATCCTTTGGCCACCTCGTTTCACATGACCGACGTGCCTGGCTTATTGAAATCCGCCCTTGTCCAGCCCGAGCAACCCGAAATCCACGATTGTGGCGATAGAGACGAAAATAAATAATCTCAAGCGAGCAAAATGGTGTGATTCTGAGTGGGGTCCTGAGAAGCCTCATATACAACGCATTCTCGCGACTTTGACTTATGCTTGCTTTCCAACTCCAATTCAAATTTTAGAATAACATAAGTAATCAATGTGCAGAACGCGCTGTCTATAGGTAGAGTTCTTCGTGGAGAATTTGATGCAAAAAGGCGATTTATTGTTACATCTGAGTAGAATAGCCTGCGAAATCGATTGAGTGCATGATACCAGATTGTAATCCACAGGCCGAGCCCATAACATCCTGGCCACTTGCTCAGAAGGCATCAGTATGGAGGTTCCTGGCAAAGATCTCTTAGTGATACTCGCACTGTAAGAGAGACTCCAGCTGGAGCAAATAAACTGCGTGAATTCTCGAGATGCTCTCTCCCAAAGCTAAAATATAAAAACGCCAAATCTACTAGTGAGACACGCGCAGGCCTACTTCCTAGAAACGGTACTGGTCATTCAACTTGCGAAAATTAATTTAACCAAGTATATGGTCATACGCGGCCTGAAAATATGGCTCTCTGTCTGCGAGAACAACCGGAAGGCGACTGACCATGTCCTGAACATCACATATAACATCACGCGAAATGAGAATGAACCACTTGTCCTTGTACCAGCCGCGGCTGTGTATATATTAATTGATGCCGCTGTTCCTCACTTCTTCATAGAAGCTGACAAGAGTTGACTTATAATATCAAGACTCATTGATGGCTTGTGAATAAGACGACAGATTCACCACAGTATGTCATTATCCAAATGCAATGTATGAAGACATGTCAGGAATTTTCTCCAAAAAATTTTGCCATGTCGTCGTCATATTGGACTTTGGGAAATGTGAACCAGGCATAAGCTTCCAAGACGCCGTCTTTATCACTGAGGAACCAGGGCCAGCCCTTACTGTCATGAGTTGGCTTGAGTCTCCTGAAGTCATCTCGCGACTCGAGAATGTTGGCGTTCACAGATTTCAACGAAGATAGCACAATGAAATTTGCAATGCCGGGATTTTCATCTCGAGGTAGACAAACGAGACACTACAGGTAAGACTTAACAATCCCCAAAATATTTGACAGTAGATTCATCGATCCATCATGCACCGTCATGAGTTCATATTACATGGACCTGACCACTTTTATCGCAAGTCTTGTAAGGCTTCGTCCGGCGAAAGATGCTGTTGGTTCGTCGCTAGGAATACATCAGTGTTCAACAACATCCAATCCTTGAACTATGCATCTGCCTACTATGTACGAATATAATCATCAGATGAAACATCAGCGAGGAACTTCGGTCGACGTTTCAGATTGTTTCATACTGTCCACTTCCGGCAGTCCTTAAAGAGGAAGGGAACAGTAATCCAGAAATCACGCCTAGGTATGCTGCCTCCTCTGTTATTTGCAGAGAAATCAAGTTCAGTGCCGAGCAGTTCACGGGGATTCACGGCGGAGCTCTGGTAGTCAAGCGGATTTGCTGTCCGAGAGGATCGGCTTCTGAAGAATCAACCAGCATTTGCCTACAGCTACATATCCTATCCATAATGAGGAATGTGAGTGTGAAGAACCCAGCCATGTTTCTACCGAGCTGGTAAGATGCTAATAGAACATGCCTTAGATAATCATACTCACCTACTCCGCCTTTGCGAGTGCTTGTGGTCTAGTCGGGCGGCACGTAACAAGCCATCAAGATCCATCTTTCATGTGAGTCGATGAACACTGGAGAACGATCAGCATGTTCTGAGAGGCATCCAGCATGCCAAGAGCAAGGACGGGAGATCCTTTGCAGTCACTCCGGATTCTCAACCCCTATCCCGGCATCTTCGCCTACTACGATGGGCGTACCGGGGAGAGGTTTCATTCCGACCAACCCAACTGGTTGGATGACGGAGCATTTACCCTGGGAGTGTCTACATACTCAATAATCGACGGCAACGAAGCCATCATCTTCGATGCCCATATCACCCCAGACCACGCCGGAGCGGTGATGCGCCATGTCCAAAGCCAAGGAGTGGCCAAGATGTCCGTGGTGATCAGTCACTTTCACAACGACCACATCGCCGGGGCAGATGTGTTCGCCAAGGGAGGCGCGACCATCGTCGGGAATGAAAAGACGAAGCGCACCATCGACCGCAACTCCCAGCGCCTTGCGGCAGACGACCCGCCCATCGCTGCCGTGGCCCCGACGGAGCTCTATGCTGACACGAAGGAGATGAAGGTGGGCAGTCTCACCGTGGAGCTTCACAACTTCCAGATTCACACACCCGATGGCACGGTTCTGTACATCCCGTCGAAGCAGCTGTTGTTCGCCGGCGATACGCTCGAGGACACGGCGACGTTCATCGCCCAGCCGCGAGACCTGCCCACTCATCAAAAGGAACTCCAGAGAATGGCCAGATTTCAAATATCGAAGATCCTCCCGGCTCATGGAGAGCCGAATCGTATCGCTGCAGGCGGCTACAACTCGACCTTCATCAACGCGACGCTGAGATACATCGGCGCCATGACGGAGGATGTGCCCCAGCCAGCAGCGTGGACGATGCCGCTGTCGCAGGTCGTCGCTGATGATGTGGCTAAGGGTGACTTGATTTATTTTGCTCAGTATGAAGAAGTGCACAAGAGCAACGCGCAGTCGATCCAGGAATCGCGGCAGGGTCGATGAAGCGGGATGGTCAGTCGGTTTGTGACAGGCGTCTTGGGCCTGGGAGCAGTTGTCAAACCCCTATTCCTGGAAGGATAAGAACGCTGCAGTCAAATTAGCATGTCACGAAGCTTTGTTTTTACAGACATTGATTCTCTTGCACAGCATACGTGAATCTTGATCATTGTTGGTGGTGACACTGAGAAATTTTATGGCATTTTATGGCTTCATTTACCACGTACAATCCTCGTGTCACGAAACGGGAATCGGCAGCTAATTCGAAGGGAAAAGCTCGAATTACCCCTGGATTGTGTGTCCGTACTCGACCGATATTCACGAATTGCAGTATGACAGTGTCGGTAACGACTAGCTGTGATCAAAGTTCCCCAAGTATGGAGCATAAATCATTCAATCCTTATGAGATGCCGAGACGGAACTGTCACTTACTGAATAGACAACAGTTCATGAGCACTGGTTACTTACCAATCCAGCCGGGAGAGCCTGCAATCCAATCCAAGTTTCGCGATAAGTCCGGATTGGCGAACGCTCAACCGGGATAGCTTTCAGTCCCTTGGCGAAAGAGCCACTGCTCGTCCATCATGCAGCATTGCTGCATGTCAGTGGGCCACAACCTCATCACCCCCGAAAGTGGATTTGACAAATTCGCGATAACACAACATGCGACGCGATACCGAGCTTGTATCCAATTAAACCGACTTGTCCTATGATAAGGTCTCACTACGTCAGCCCTCATAAAAAGCTCGTGTCTCACCCGTCTCATACTGTTCCTAGTTGAACACCTTTCTGCTGCTAGTTTGAAACTCTAATTGTTCAGGAGGTACGTGCGACCCGCGGTATCACCGTATCAGTGACGTCGGCCGGTGTTTGTACGCGAGGGGTAAAACGCTACCACGCTACCGGGCACGAGCAGCATCGACAAGCACGAAGCTCTCCTTGCACGTTGAACGACGGAATTCCCCTCCTCGAAGCGTCCAGTTCCAGACCGCGTCTGATCGCGTCTAAACCTTGCCAAGAAAGGAAACTCTGCCGAAATAATCAACAAACCCGGGCAAGGTTCATTATCACAGATTATTAAACCTCCCGAGCACGAGAAAAGCGAGAGCGAGGCTCCCGAACTTCCAATTCGCTCCACGTCCCGACCAAGCTTCCACCACAATGCCGCCCTCCGAGCAGCTCGCGTGCGACGTCCCGGACATGAATCTCTACAAGCTGAACCGGGTCCACCGCACGCTCGACAGACTCAAGGACAAAGACGTCTGGGACGCGGAGGACACCAGGGATTTTGATTGCATGCACTACCTCGGCGACGCGGCCATCGAGAACGCCGCGAAGGAGCTTGGGTTGAAGTCGGGCGAGAAAGTGCTCGACATCGGATCCGGGTTCGGCGGCACGGGGAGGTATCTCCATCGGCGCTACGGGGCGCGCACCACCGGCGTCGAGCTCCAGGGTGACATTCACGAGATCGCGCAGACCATCAACGAGAAGTCTGGCGCCGGCGGAAGCGCCGTGTCGGTCAACGGCAATTTCCTCGAGCTCGAGCCCGGCGCCATGGGCGCCCCCGTAGACCACATTGTTTCGTTCTTGTGCATCCTGCATATCCCCGCGCGAGAAGAGCTCTTCAAGAGGGCGTATGACGTGACCAAGGCCGGCGGGAGATTGTACATTGAAGACTTCTTCGCCAGAAAGTCGCTGGACGAGAAGACTTTGAAAATCTTACGAGAGTCTGTTTCATGTCCTGACCTGCCTGACCAACGGGAGTACGTGGCTGAGCTGGACAGGGCTGGATTCGAGGTCGTGAACTGGGTGGACATGTCGGACACTTGGACCGATTTTGTGCACCAGCGTGCCGCGCAGTACAAGAACGACCCATCTGTGGACGCAGACTTGACGGCGTTCTACGACGCGGTTGATCAAGTATTTTCTGGTGGTCAAGTTGGCGGCGCGCGAATCACTTGCCAGAAAAGGTAGACTTTCTGTAATATCGTTTGCGAAATTATGGTAGACCGACCTTCTAGAGCATAGTTACACAATAAAAGTCTCGAACCCGTGTCGATTGGGAACGTTCGCACAGTGAATAAAGCAAGGAGGATCTAAGTTCGTAGTTATTTACGACGCCGGCCGGCTAATACTGGCGGTCCAGCTTCCGCCTGGACGACGGCGCGGAGTCAAAAATAAAAATAAAAAAAAGTTAGGAGCGTCGCGCCCAAGTTCCTGTGCTGACAGCTTGGGCCAAGTAGACTAGGCAGCGGGCGGGCAGGTAGTGTAACTATGATAAACAAGATAACCTTCGACTACAGTAGAGTTTGCCGCACGTTCAATGCGTCCTATCCAGTAGTCGCAGAGCCGCGCGCGTTGGGGAGGGACGTGGAACATTTACCCTAACCCAATCCAAATCAAACCCCATCCCGCACCTGAACATCGGGTAATATCCTAAGGTTTGGGACGGGTCTCAAATGCACGAATCAGAAATAATGCCTTGGTTGGAAAAAGTCTTTAGAGCTATGCCACCCCGTCGTCATCGTAATTGAGTGCGTATCCCCGTACACTGTGCGTACGGCGCGGGTTCACTAAGAAACCTCCTCACGCGGTGGAGGCTGAGAGTTACCTCTGAGAACTTTTTCTCGGTATCAGTCCGAGACGATCGCACATACCGCGCATGATTCTTTTCTGTATACGAACTTCCCAATTTCGGTCAGTAAGAGGATCATTTTTCTGAGTCAGCTCTTACATTGTTAGAGAATGATGATGGGGGGGGGGGGGGGGGGGGGGGGGTCATTGACGACCCCCAGTCTTTCCCTGACAAAATTTGGCATTATTGACGCTCTTTCGGTTGGATGAGCAGAATGGGGAAATAAACCGGGCATTAGTGATCTACAAACGAGGAACAGGGGGGGATGTTGAAATTCCAGGTTGGTCAAGTTGTGCGCGCGCGGAGAAGTCCGCATCGTCAGTGTCCGGTAGTAGAACTGGACGGAGGTTTTTACAGTTTTGGGGAGTGTTCCCCGCCTGGTTGGTGTATCGGTATTGTCATCCGATCACACTATGGCTATGCGATACAGCAGGTTACGAGGGTGACATCGTTACTAAACGCAGAGTTATCGCCCAGGCAAGGTAAAAATAAAATAAAAACAGCCTTTTTGCAACTTCCAGAACCTTAATGAGACGGATTATGCCAAGAAAACTCGACAAGAACACGACACACGTCTCGTTTCCAGATGACAGCCATACTACTAGTGACTCATCGTCACCAGGACTAGTCGGTAGCGCGCATACTGGTCGCGATGGCGCAATGCATGTCGGTACAAGGTGGCACACGCATAGTACTTAGGGTGCTGCTGATAGAGGTCACTTCGAGCTTACGTACCTTAGGTAGTACGTATTCCAGTAGATGCGCAAGCGGCAAGAGTGTGGCGCGCACTTCATCACATGCGTGGCATGCGGGGATTGGGCGGAAAAGGGAATACTGCTCGTAAGACTCGGCTTGCATGGAGTGCGAACTGGATATCATGAGATAGAGTACGTTAAGAGGGAAATGGGAGGAGTGATTGGTCGGATGGGAACAACGCGTTACAAGAACACGCGCCGATGATTTGGGAAAGTTGAAGCACGGCGAAGCGTACAGACTACAGAGGTACAGAGTACGCCAAGAAGCAACGTTTCCAGAGACGGCGTTACCAAAGTCCGTTCAGAATGGCCAACCTCGCCGGGCTTTGCTTGAGTGAGTACTCGAGTGACCCGAGTGCGTATGTTCACGAGGCACCGGGTGACATTTGGCATTGGACCAGCTACGGATTTTTCGTTTTCGCAATGATGAACCCCTGATTGGATCCATATTTGGAAAGGATGTGAAAACTTGACAATCTCGTTCTTGGGACAGGGGGCGGCTAAAAAAAATTTCGTGGTGGTGGTCCGGGTGGGGTGCTGCTTCCCATTTTCCTGCGCACGGCCTTCCAATCAATCGTCTGCGTCTCAATTACCCTTGACCCAGTATCCGTACAATCATTGATTTGGATGGCGTCATTACGTGGCCAAGCTTCATGTCCCCATCCTGAATAGTCCTCCAGCTTGTTCGGCTTCTAGCCCTTGTTGGTGCAACAGCATTTTGCGATTTTCGCAGGATGTCGTATCAGGAGTCAGTGAATGGGTACAAGCAATTGCTCCGCCCCCGTGCTGGATGGACTCTTACCCAGTTGACGCGACGAGTCGACGGCGAATTGGGGCAGATGCGAGCAGCAGAGGGTCTAGCATGGTATGTATGGTTTTCAAGAGGTGGTGGGAATAAGACGGCGGGATATGATAACCGTGAGTTAAGGTGTAATTTGGATCCCAGTCTACTTTTTAGGGCACCAGCGTCAGTCCGAACCCTGCACAGCTCCGTCGTCTACAGGAAATCCAACAGGATAGTAACAGTGGGTTCGAAAAAGTGTGACTTCGCCCTTGCCAGTGTTAGTAGGCTATCAAGGGTATGACGCTAACAATTTCCGAGTCAAAGAGCTCAATAAGGCATATATCCTGGGGCAGTGGGATGTAGCTCCTTTACAAACAAACAGGGACCGTGTTGTAGTAGTCTTCAGGGCCTCTTGGACAAAGAGGCCAAGACTCCAAGAATTGAGCGTGACTTAGACTAGACAGTAGACAGTAAGGCACCAAAGATAAGGTTGCGCTGTGTTGTGGTTATAGCCTAGTATTATATAAGTACTTCGTAATTAAATAGCTAGTATATTAAGTTTATATAGTTAAGTATTTATAGAATAATATTATTATAAGTTATATATATATATAATTAATATAAAGAGAAAGTTAGTTACTTATATTAATTTTAATTAATTATAAGTATTAATAATAAAGTAAATAAATTAAAGTTTAAAAAGTATATTAAGTAAAATTTATCAAGCTTTTATATAATAAGTAAAAGTATAATACTAAGAGCTTATATATAGAGAATATATACTTACTTTAAAAATATAAATAAATAAGTAATTATTATAATAAAATTTTATAATTATTTAAGTAATTTAATTTATTAATAATTACTTTTAGTATTAATATATAATATAGCTAAAAAAAAAGAGAAGAAAAGATTAGTAGTAGAGTTTACTAAAAGTCTATAATACTAAAACGCATTAACTAAGTACATGGAATGAGGCGGTAGGAAATATGGAACCGTATTGCTGTATTCACTACGCGAGGACCAGCGAGAATGCAAGTCGCAGCGGGTAGTCACTCGGTAAAAGGGAACGGTCGGTTTTCTAAGCACTTGTCACCAAAAAGCGGCCATCTAGTTTGGCGACAGAGTGGCTGCGTGGCATTTCCATTTGCCATTATCGATGAAAAGGGGGGGAAATAGTTTGGCAGGGGGTGTTGATCAATCGCGTGGGACGCGGGCCTGAACAACAAACAAGTCCCAAGTGGCCAATCACAGGGCTAAGCTCCTGCCGTATGACTGTACAATATACCGTGCCCTACCTTTACCTGGTGGGGGGCTTCGGGGACATGGGCGTAGAGGAGAAAGCCGAAGTATTGTCTGGCTGTCTGGGTACATCTGACGGATGTATCTTTTGCATATGGACACACACGAACGGGTGGCCGTGGCTCGGATGGGATACGACAAAGGCCGTACTTCTTATTATGGTTTTGGCCTGATGATAGCCTACCTGCAATGCCTGAGAAGGACTCTCTAATGTGTAACTTAGGGTTCGTTCTGCTGTGCCATATCCGAGCTAGCGAACGTTCAGTTGTACATAGCATCGGTGGCTAGATCAGAGCGAGCTGCTCACCTGTTTTGGGAGCTTATATCACTGATTGACTTTGTGACATTACACTTATTGGATTGTGACTCTACTCTCATACACCGCGGACAGTGTTTCTGAGTCCGACGCCGAAGGCTGTGGAGCCGTAACGCCACGGGGACGAAGTGCAGTCTTAGCGTCTGAAAAGGGTTGCTGAAAAAGACTTGGCTTGTGAATTGACAGATGTGAATGCGAAAAGGGAGTTCGAAAATGAATAAAATGCCATCAATCCTGCCGGGGATCCATCGTACTGAGTAAGGACCCAGACTGTATGTACTTCTGATGAGGTAATTCCATTAGTTCCTGCCCGACCCATCAGGGACCCATCAGGTCTCTCACCGTAAGGTACTGGTGGGTGCATCCGGGTGCCCATCTTTCTCAACGCAATCGCGAGAGCCCAAAAAGGCAGGTACCGCCGGGAAAGTACCTTCACTGCGAGAAGGTACTTGGTGTAAGTACATTGCGCCTTCCTTCGTCTTGGCTCGCCATAGGCCGCTGATAAACCAACAAGACCCAGCCCAGTCTCTAGTCTAGTAGCCACTAAATGAGCCTACTGGTTGGACGAAATGCTTGTGCATGCCTGCCTTTGATTGCCAGATTGCTTACTTTTCCTCGTCTCAGCTTTTGCCTTACTACTTTATGGATACTTCTTTTCTTACCTTCACCTCGCCTTACTGTACGGATAATTAAAACTTTTTGTTTCCTGTCTTCTAACCCACCTACCTACTCCCCTACGCAGTAGTGTTACTTCCCCTTATCCAGTGTGCATCTTATTACCTACCCTGTCCATTTTTTTCTCGCATTACACCCACATTGTTTGATTCCGCTTTTTACCTCTTCATTAGCCAAGCCATCTGCTAGCTCGGGAAAGGTACGTACGAGTCTTAAGCTCCTGCCCTCTCATCTACCAACCAACCTTTGACTTCGCAAACGCATCCACATACATACAAACACCTTCTTCACCTTTGCTTATGTGAGGTTCGGACTGTACTCTGATTTCCCGAAACAATGGTTTGATTACCTACCCTGACACCCCTGTGCATTGCCTTTCACCATTCCCATTTACCTTTACCCAACTTCACCACCTGCCAATATTGACCGGCCATCTTGCACTTTTTTCCTCTCTCCCGCCACCACTTCCACAAACGCGATCTTCCTCTTGTATTTGTTGATAAACAACGCCAGCGGCGAAGACGGCAACCGCATCCATTTCTGTCTGTTTCTGCCTGTTCAAGCACCTAATTGACGAAGCAGTCATCATCTTACCAGGTAGACGCCAACTGCTAGCCGCTTTCCCTTAATCTGACCCAGGACAGAAGTTCCCTCCAGAGCCGCATCATCAATCACCTGAGAGACCCGGACGGCATTTTCCCACCGCCCCCCTTCCATTCCTCGCAACACCTGTCGACGAATCTTCTTTTCCCTTTCCCTTTCCCTTAGTTGTCCTCCCGATCGTCTAACCGCCGGTCTCTGGCTTACCGCCATCGGCAGTTGGTACTATCTATCCACTAGTCTCGAGGGAAAGTACCGTCGTTTGTCATCCCAAAAAGGAGCCGTGGTCTTGAGTTCGGCCTGTAACTACAATCGGGCAGTTTCAACGCCTATCATCGACCAAGATCAATAATCGGAAGAAGCTTTCGCTACAGCAAACCACTACCATTAGCGAACCCCTTTGTGCATATAATATAACCTGCTGTCTTGTTTTCCTCGTCATTTCAGCCTAGGACTGTCATTCAGGTCTGGCTAATCCGAACAGAACGCAAGTCGGTTGACGGTAAACTCGATTGCCCCGTCTTTAGAGCTGAGAAAATACATCAAGTTTCGGCTGCTGACATTATCGCAGGTGCAGAAGTTGGCGGATAGATCGGCTGTGGGCATGGCCTGACAAGCCCGAGTCAGCCAAACTTCTAATTCACTATCATAAACCAAGCCAGCGGCCTCAATGGTCGTTTCCATCGCCCCCGGCATGGCCAATCAAGTGTCTGCCGTGGCTGCGCCCCAGGGCCAACAGCTCACTTTAGATCAAGAACGCGAGCGCTGGTTTAGTCTCTTGGACTCGTACAAACGCAGTTTTGAGGCCAGAAAAGAAAATCTTCATAAGGCCTTTGAACATGATCAGCCGAACCTCTGCCATGACTTGGACGAACAGGCTCGCTTCATTGAAGCGCAAGGTCTCACTCGCCAAGTTTCCCAGCTTTTCCGGGATTATCAAGCTGAAATTCGAACTCGACGTCTGTCTGAACGGAAGCAGGTGTATGAAGCGGGCCTGCAGGAGTTGGCCAAGGAAGAGAAGGATGTATTTTACAAACACCAAATGGAATTCCCCTTGCAGCCGTCGACGTCGATGTTATCACGAAGTGCCGCCAACAGTTCGACGGGCACAACTCCGACTGCATCGGTAACCCGAGGCCAGACCCCGTCGATACACATGCAAGCTACTCAAACCTTGCCTCATCCCCAGAGGCCGAACCTTCAGGCCACGAACAGCATCAACTCGGCACCCATGCCTACGCAACTGAACAGTCAATGGCAAGGCTACGCGCAAGTCCCCCCTCAGCACGCTACTCCGCACGTGCAGACTCAGCAGACCACCCCGCAAATCCATAGTCAGCATACATCTCCTCAAAGGCGTGCAAGCATGTATCAGCAACCGCGGCCAATGAATCAAATAGTAGAGGCCCCTCCTCGCATGTTGCCTTCAAACGGACGAGCACCGTTCTTGGGTAACGGTGTGTCTGGATCTGCCCAAAATTCAGCTACTGGCTCAGCATATGGGCAACACGCCGGCAGCCCTCGTCCGATGAATGCTGAAATCGGCCGCGGATCGCGTGTAGCGATTTCTCCCGTGAATCAAGCGACCCAGGGCTCTCGCGACGACAGGATGCAGCTGGTTAGGAACGGTACGCATCTCACTGTGGGTCGCCAAGACGATTTGGTCCGACACATCCAGCATGATCCTCATCGACAATTGAAGCGGAAATCCGAGTCGAGCGAGCTAGCTTCCAACCCCGAGGACCCTCGTGCGAAGCGTCCTAGGACAGGAACCCCTCAATCCATGGCGCAGTTCACCATCAAATTCAACGAGGTATACCAAGACGGCAAGGCTAAATTCAAGCATACCATTATTAAATTCGAGGACGTTTATTACATCCTCAAGTAAGTCATATCGAATGACCTGTGCCGCTAATGGAGAGAAGAAGGATGACTGACGAGCTAGAAGGTGTGATCAACATGGCGTTCATTTCAAGCAGAACGCACTGGCAGCGGCGGCTAAGCACCTCCACGGGGCTTCCCACAACCACCAGAAGAAAGAACATCGTCTGGCGCTCCGAACTATTGGCTACCACGTGGTCGACTGCACAGAGGAATTGATGAATCTGAACAACGACGTCGTCAAAAAAGCCTTTGAGGGTGGATACAAGCCCCTGAACCAGTTGCACGGCCCTAAATCCGGCGGCAAACGTCACTCGGGCGGTGACCTGCCTGAGCGGTCAACAGAAGTTCCAACTGCTCTGGCACAATCAGTCCAGAATTCGCAGTCCAAGAAAACGGACACGACGCAGTACATCACCAATCCCGAACCCGGACAACTTTATTTGGCGAAATGGAATAAGTCTAATAAGATGTACGTGGTCGCCGTTCTGGGATGGACGGACCTCTCCCAGTGTGGATGGACGGACAAGTTCTGTGATCTGTCGCTGTACAAGCAAAAGCCCCGGCCAAGCTGCTTTGAATACAACGACGAAGGCATTGCTGGCTGGGCCGAGGGATATGGCGACGGCGAGCCCAGAGTCATGAACAGAGAAGTCCCTGTCATGTGGTTCGAGGACAGAGGAGACAATCGGCTTGGATGGGTAAACGTCCAGCTGCTGAAGCCTTTCCTACTAGACGACCCGAACCGATCGGCCAACCCTGACGCGTCCCAGAACCGGGCTCGGCAATGGTACGCGGAGATCCGCGGCTACAGGTCGTATGAGGATATGGTAGCAGGTAAATTAGCCGATGAACGCCAAACGCCTGTAGATGAGGAAATGGCCGCGCCGCAGCTTCCGTCTTCTGCGTCTGATTCTGATTTAACATCTCAAGACGTGGACATGTATGATTTCGGCGACAACCCACCGAAAATTGACGATTCGGACGATGAGGACTACATTGATCATAAGAGGCTCGGCAAGGACTCTGACGACGACATGGCAGATGCTGAATCATCCAAATCGCCTCAGCCTCTTAGACGCAGCACTCAAGAGGTGCGTCCTTCGTCGAGGCTGAGCGATAGCCTGGGGTTCGGCAGGTCTGGCGCAGCTGCTGGAACACGGTCGTCAGCCAAGAAGGATACGCCAGTCGTGGACAGAACGGATATGGAGATGCGCGACGCGCAGGGGACGCCTACCAAGAGCCGCCCAGCAGTTGAGAGTCTGGAGACAACGACGCCCAGCAACGTTACGAGCAATGTAGTCATTCCTTCAGTTGCGCTGGGCACACCTGCGACTCCGAGGCCGGAGGGTGATGCAAGGGAAGAGACCGTCGAGGACTCGACTCAGCCAGATGACGCTCCATCTCAGCCAAAGCCTAAGAGCGGCATCGATAACACAGGGGAGAAGTCACTTTCGGTTTCGACCAACGGTAACGCAGAAAGAAGCGGCACCTCAAAGTCGCCAAGCGTTGAGAAGGAAATGCCCAAGGTTAGCCCCAAGTTGCAAGTAGCCAACCTTCTGAACAGTATTGCTCCCGAGAACGAAAAGGCCAGGGAGCAAGCCTCGTCGACTGTTCGAACCGTGCCTGCTGATGACCGACGACCACTGCCCTCTCAAGGACAGACGGCAGCACAGCCAGCGTCCCTCGGACACACGTTGCCAGCAAAGCCCCATGTCGAGGTTGAACCAAAGCAGCACGAATCGTCGACGCGAAACTTGAGCATTGAGGTGGCACCTCGTCAAGGAGAGTCCGGTAATGGGCAGAATGGCGATGCTAGCAAACAGCCTTCGCCAATAGAGTCTCCTAGAAGTGCGAGTGCAGACAGCGCAAGTCGTCGATCTGACCCGCGGATGAGCATTAGCAGAGCTCTCGATGACCAAGACAGGCAACAAGGCGAGAAGCCAACAATCAGCAATGGCATTGCATCGAGCAGCAGCACGCCCAGAATTATCAATCTGGCCAATGACGAACGTTGGCGAGCAGTCCGCAAGTCGAAATCGCCTCTCATCACCCCAGCCACTATCATATCGCCTCTCATTGACCGTAGTGCGGCGGCATCACCGATGGGTGGAGTCAGCAGAAGCGCCGACAGCTTTTCGATCGACGTGGGAAGCTTCTCTGAGGGCGACAAGAGATGGGACGGTGAAGGCACAAAGTTCCTCCACTTCGTTATCGAGGACGATGCCCGTGGCGTTGCTCGGTCTCGGGCGGAGGATGGCATGGAGGCAATACTGGATGCGCAGCAAGTGAAGGGTGCACAGCAAGACAGGACGACAGTGAAGTTGATACTCAAGACGGGCGTTGAGCAGCGATTCAAGTTTGCAGCCAACGCAGTAACGGGAAGCACCCGTGGAGGTCAGCCACAAGCGACCAAGTTCTATCGCTGGGTGACTGGAAAGAACGTCAACATTGAGCACTTGGGATAAAGCCGATTGGCGGTTGTCAACAGGTTTTCGAGGTGCTTTTAACTAGCACACCATTTCATTTGTGAGGCGATGAGGTGCGGAACACCAAAGGTGGCATTTGGGTGCTACCAGGACACGGAGTTTATGGATTGGAAGGGCTTCATGTTTGGGTGGGTATCAACAGTTCACGAAGAAGTTTACCAAATAGGCCAACTGGGAGTTGAGCAAGTTCACGTAATTAGGTTGTGAAAAGTACTCTGCAGTAAGCTGAGTTGGAGTTGGAGAATGGAAGGAGAACATAACATATGCCTGACTCAAGATGTCACCCACTTGAGTCTAGTACTATTTCTTTCCTTCTCTGGAGCTAGAATCCACGTATGTTCTCATGACCAGCCAGCCAAGCTCAGTGGAGGCTGCCGGGATTGTATCTGCCCGTCATCTTTGTTTGCATGTGATTGCAGGTTGCCAGGGAACAAGGTGACGGGCAGTAAATGGTGAATGGCACTCTGTTCAGCGGGCCGGGGGGAAATAGCTCCACTGAGATGCTGTTTGCACCGAGAAACAGGCACTCAACGACCAGAAGACAGCGCTGGCTCGGCTCGGTAAAGCGATCCAATGGAGCCTGAGCCTGGGTTAGCGACTCACGTGGGCAGTCTTGGGGGGGGGGGGGGGGTCGGCTTCCCCACGAAAAGGTACCTAAGGTAAGGTATGGAATTAGGTAGGTGGCCACCGCTGAACCGCATGCAGAAAACCCTGAGGGACCAGCTGGGCATTCGCTGTAAGACTAAGACTAGAAGGTCCGGTCGCATTTCCTGACTTGCCTGACGACCTTGCAAAGTTGGCCGGGCCGTTTGCTCTTTCCGCATTTGAATCGTCACTTCTTTCTTTTCATCCTCTGCTCAAGTTTTCCTGGTCTTTGTTTTTTCTTTCCTCAACATCCTCTCTCACAAGTAACATCCTTCGCTACGATCCCCGCGGCTACCGTACGAGAATAACAGCCCAATGCCGACGACACAGACATCCGCGAGTTGAACTGGGCGAGTGCGACATTCTTCTCCACGTTCGATCCGACCGAAACCCATGACGTTGCGATCCACCGCCGCGACTCGAGACCGAAAGCGCACACTGCCGCAACCGCAGCTGCCGACGACGGCGACGGCACGGTATATCGGCCTGCTATTCCTCGCTGTGTTTTCTTCTTCTTTGACGACGACGACGACGACTTCATCGGCCGCTCGACACGCGACCTGAGGTCTGTCCGGCCCCAGAGACATCCGCGGTAAGCCGCAGCGGCACCCTGGAAGATTAGCGGAATCCCGGACCATTGATTGATGGCTGCCTTTGTGAGCTCCCCCTGCGCTGTCTTATTCTCCTAACCATTTTCTTCTGCCCTGCACTGCCAGCTGCCTTCGGTCTCATCCACTCTCCGTCCATCCCCTGTCGCAACAATACTGGATCCCTGCTCGTCTGCGTCTACCCTCGTCATCGTGGAGCATTGCAAAGCGAACCGCAGACCAAACTATCCCAGAGCTCCGGACAGCTGTCACCATCAACGCCGCAAATCAGCTCAGCTCAGCTCAGCTCAGCCCACCTCAGCCCAGCCCAGCCAGCAAGTACCAATATCACAACGAGAGAGCTACCTTGACTGCCTTTACGCTTTGGCTCATTCAACGCATCAGCCACGTCATAGCTGCAAATCTACACATTGCTCTCATTCATCCGATGGGCCTCCGCTTGTCAACGTCTTCCCAGCGTCACTGACCTGACAGCTGCACCGGCTATCGCTGCTGCTGCTGCTTCTCGTCGTCATCTCGCGTGCCTCAACTTCCCATTCCAGCCTGGCTAACCTCCCCTCTTCCATCGAATAGGATACGCCCTGGCTAGTCCACATGTCGACCCCGAAAGCCCACCGCGGCCCCGACGCCGACTCCATCAACGACACCTCCTATGCCAACTCCGGCCTCGACGGCACCCCTTCCGGCGCTCCCCCCACTTACGCGACCTTCTCTCCCGTCACCCTGTCCGCAAACACCCCGAGCCGATCATCCCGCCGCTCGACAATCATCGTCCACCAAAAGTCACCGTTGCTGCTAGCCACCCCGCCGCAAATAACCCGAGCATTAGCTTACTCGCATCCCTTCCTGCTCCCGCTGAACAAGCTTGCTGGCTTGTTGACATGGACCACCGATGACGCCTGGGAGAGCTTTCTCCTGCTTGCCTCTTTCTGGGCAGTGGTCCTATATGGCGATATTGTAGTGCGTATAGCCGGGCCCATTGTCGTTGTCCTCACCTTGATAATGGGCATGTACGGCCGGCGGTTTAGTCCACTAAGTAGCAGCGGGTGGACGGAGCCAGCTTCAAAGGATGTTGGTGCACAGAACGCAGGAGGTACGGCCGGGGGCAAAGGGCAGAAGCTCACTCCGAAGGGCAACGCGACCGGCAACGCCGCGAAAGGCCACCACCGGGGTGAATCCGAAATTACAAACACAAGGCACCAGAAGACGTTGGACGAGATCGTCGAGACGCTGAAGGAGTTCACTGGGCGGTGTAATGTGCTCCTCGAACCACTGCTCGAATTGACGGATTTTCTGAGCACCCAGCGAACGCCAACATCAGCCACGACAAGGCCGGCGTTGACGACCCTGTTTGTTCGGATCTTGTTCTGTACACCCTTCTGGGTGGCTTTGACCCTGCCCCCCTTACGTGTCATTACGACGCGAAGAATAGCACTGCTATTCGGCACCCTCGTCCTGACGTGGCATGCCAGGGTCATGCGCGTTGCCCGCACACTGCTCTGGCGTAGCGCTACGGTTCGCAGGACGGCTGCCCTGTTGACTGGTCTTACATTTGAGAAGCCTGTCAAAGCCGTGCCTGTAGACTTGGGGGGTGCGGATGGCGAGGGCGGCAAGGTGCAAGCCAAGCGACCGGCAACATCAGAGTTGACCAAGGCCTTGCGCAAGCAGTCCCATCGCCACAGTAATAACGCCACGAGCAAAGACGCTGGTGTCAAATTCACCTTCATCATCTATGAGAATCAAAGACGCTGGATCGGCCTCGGCTGGACGCAAAGTATGCTTGCCTACGAGCGATCAGCGTGGACTGATGAGCATAATAACCCCGTGCCGTCGCGTGATACATTCGAACTCCCCGAGGTTGAGGATGGCAGCAATATGCGTTGGCGATGGGTAGAGGGTAGCAAGTGGCGGGTTGACGGGGTTCCTGACGACGGGACTGAACCCGTGGACTATGAAGGGGAGGCTGCTAGGAACGGCTGGATCTACTACGACAACAAAGTGAGCTTTCTCATCTTGTGATGCTACAGCGATGCTAACAAACCAGTGGCAAAACGGGCGCCGTGGCGTAGATGGTTGGGTTCGGTGGACGCGTCGGAGGAAGTGGTATCGCGATGCCGAGCTAGTCGAGGTATCAGAGGACGAGATCGCCCACGAATTGGACGCCGGACAGGCACCACCACGACCTGGATCACCAGTGGGTAGTCCGCCGGGACCGGCCTTGACGACCCAGAGATACAGTACTCTGGAGGAGAAAATGGTTTCACCTGCACAATCCGCGCAAGATCTAACGATAACCGATAGGGATATTGAAAGGGAGAAAGACGACACAGCATCGACGCTGTCAACAAGCTCGGGTGGACGGTCATTTTTCAAGGCGCCTTCGCTCAGGAGAAAGGTTACGGACAAGAGTATCGCGAGCAAGGCGGACATGGAACACGAACGGAGCCGGAGGGCAAGTGAGGCAAAGAGCGAGGAGGAAGCTGCGGCGCTTGGGGTCAAGCTCAATCTTGCTCTGCAGGGTAAGGATGGCGGACAGTGGGGCATTGGCGACGAGGCGAGGATGAGCTTGGAGTAAAGGTGATTCTGGTCGTGGCCGGTGCAATGGCTTCTCCCTTGGCTTTGAGGCGACACACGGACGGGCATTCGCGGCGTTATTGGCTGTAAAGTACGATGGGTTCGGTTAGGTATCATGATCTGGAGTAATGACACAGCGTGTATCAGTATCCGAGCGATGCTCTATTGCTACTAATTGCGTGAGCTTGCGCGTGGATGTTGTGCAGGTAGGCTCGAAAGTGTGACGTTACCATGGGTTGATCTGAAGGGGGCGAGCTCAGTTGGCCCCCCCCCCCCCTTTTTTTTTTTGTTTGGGGGGGGGGTGGAGTTAACGGGGCCATGTGCATTCCAAAGACGCGTTCCAACTACGAAAAGGTGACTGACATTCAAATGATTATAACGGAATTCTCGATGCGTACTGGATGCGTACTTGTCTGTGGAACCTGGACCCAAATTCTGCAAGCGGTAATTCCAGGCCGAGTCCGAAGATCGACGTGCGAATACTTATTCAATCAACATCGGTATTGATCGAAAAGCATGGAAACGGCATTCCGTGTGGCCCTGATGGCCATGCTCACCCGCAGCGGTTCTCCGAGGCAAGAAAAAGCGACGTGGAACGGTTCAAGGCAATGTCTTCCGGTGATAACCACAGAAGACTAGGACGAAAGAAAGCGGCAGCGGCAGAGGGCTCCGGAGCGCAGCCAGGGGAGTCGATTACGGTACCGTCAGATGTGATCTAGGGGAGTTTGCGTTCTCGTCGTTGCTAGGGGCGCAGTGCTGCGCTGTTGTCCTGGCCGAGGGGATGATTGTGTGGACGGGGGGGGGGGGCTGGTGGACGCGATTTTGAGGTCTGGAATTGGTATGGTCCTCTTTACGTCTTCGGGTCGCTGGGGGGGGACTTGCAACCTGAACTTGTTGGTAAGGGAGATGCTGAATGAGGGGCGCGGGTTATCTGAGTACGCGTAGCCGGCCTTGTTGGTCCTTTTCGGCGTGTCGTTCGCCGCGATGTTGCTTCACGTTGTGTGAGCGCAGACTCGGCTTGCGGACTCGGACTTTCGGACGGCCGGATTACTCGTGGCCGCCATTTTCACGGTTGTGATCTGTGCCGGAGGGAGTGGCGGGGGGCGGCTTGATGGGTTGGTTTGGGTTGTTCCCGGGGCGGCTGGGGCTTGGTGAGTCGTGTTCGTGTTGTTGGTGTTTGGAGTGTTCAACCTAACGTTCTTTAAGGTTTCTCTTCCTCGTCGGGTTCCCATGGGCTGTGTTGAGGTGGTATCAGGAAGTCAGCAGGGCGACCAGGGAGAGGAAGGGAAAGATGAGGGAAGGAGAAGGGGGTTATGGGACTACGTCAGGGGGCTTGGCGGTAGAAAATGAGACTTTTGAGGGGCTTGTGAGCGATCTCTCATGATGAATCTCACAATCTGGATATAGCATTACCAGTCTATAGATCTTTTTCTCGGAAGAGCTTAGTTTTACATTCTGGAGACGTTCCCAAAGCAGTAGGACTCCATCAAAATCGAACACGAATTGTAGACGGACCTAGACCCCTGATCATCAGAGGAACCTGAACATCTTAGACAACTTGAGCTCCATGGTGTTGATGTTGACGCCGGCGTTGGAGCAGCCGTCTCTGCCACGGACCACGACGTTCCAGTTTTCCTTGTGGAAGGCTTGGCCGCTGACGGTCATGGCTTCGCCGTAGCTTGTCCTTGCAGTTGCTGATGACTCTTTGCGCGCCGTCGGCGATGTCGGCGAAGGAGTTGAGCTCTTTGGGGCTCTGGACCTGCGGGAGATGTCAGAGGTTGCCCCCACCCCCCCTTTTCTTTTGAGCGTCTTTCAGTGGAATAGTGACGAAAAAGGGGCCGAAAGGCCGAAATGGTCAGAGAGGTATATTGTCAAGCTCACGTCATTGCAACACCAAATAAATACCTGCGAGACTCAAAATGTCAGCTCGACCCTTTCTCTGCCCATCGCGGGACGAAGACGCCGTAGCCTAGAATAAGGACTTCGGAGGGTTTGGCGTAGGCCTGTGGTTGTCAGTTCTGTCAAGCGTCTGGCTTGACGACTGTGGGCTGGGCTGGGCTGGACTGGGCTGGCTTACTATTGACGCGCAAAATATCACAAAGAATGATCTCAAGAAGGATGTGGGCATGTCGTGGTTTTTTTGGAACTTGTCTTTGTTGTTTTCCCAGAACTATCAAACGTTTTGGGTGGCTTGCTGTCACATATTGTTGTACCGCTAGCAAGATCAAATGTTTACATAATCTCATCACATCCCACAAGATTACATAGGTATCCGGCAATCCCCCGGGCTGCCTGTTGTACGGACGGTTATGTGGAGCTGCCGTCTCCGGTGGACCGGACATAGTTCATATGAGCCCGTGCCCGGTGGCCGTAAACCAGCAGTCCTTGGAGGATAACCGTTCACTATTATCGGGCTATTCGTGGTTCATACTGTAACACATAAAATGGTAATCGACTTTCCACGGGAAATGGTCTGTTTCTTGGAATACAGGGAAAAAGTCTACAGAACCGAGTCTAAGTATATCAAATCAGTGACCAGCCGGCAGCCGCCTTTCGACCATTGGCAGTCTTTACAGGATCTTCCACGAAATACGAAATATCAAAAGCGATTGACACTTTGCTTCAGGAAATGACACCTGACACTTTCCAAATATCTGACTAAAACTCATTCATCCAACCGGACTTTTAAGTGGAAAATCCACCTAGGAATATGACCGCAGCCCGGAGCGTATGCAAGTCACATCGGCAAAGCAGTGGCAGTGGTCTTGGGGCTGTGGGTTTCAGAAAACATGTTCGGGTGCACAATCGCCATGCTAGAGGACCTAGGACAAGCACAACTAATCACCGGAAGATGGACTGTGGCGTTGAGAAACGTCGGGAGCTAAACTTGGAAGGGTTGCACACAGTCGAGAAAGCAGGCGACCGAGACAATGGCGGCGATCTTGACTTGAAAATGTGACATCCCGCGATGGCGTCACAAAAAAAAAGAAGAACCCCCCCCCGGTCTAAGACGAGCCGCTGCCGTGAACCTGGCCCCCCTGAATATGCGCTAGAGGCACCACTTTCCCCTGCTAATGGCGCACGAAAGCCAGGCAGCCGCGAAAACATGTTTGACAGGGTGAAGGATCAAACGGTGCTTGGATAGCGTACAGCCCCAATGTGGTGTAGTGCTTACCTTCAAGCTTCAAGGCACCTTCGAGCTTTCATTGTGGCGGTGGCATCCGAGGTTTTTCGGGGGTTCTGCAGGCCTCAAAAGAGAGAACCACCCCTCCTTAATCCGGAATCTTGCCAGGGAGGCTGGAGGAGATCGATCTCGCTCGGCCGATAAAGTTGCGGTACCGCGCCATCACAGCAACTTCGCCGCATTTATTGTGCAGTCAGTCCCATTGCACAGCGCCATCGAAGTCACGTCGTGATGGAGCAGGGACAGCAGGGCGGGCGGAAGCCCATGCCATCCTACGTCCCACCACTGGGATACGATGAAGCGCTCTTGCTCGCTTCAGCCGACACGCAAGTCTACGACTGGGATCGAGAGGGCACCAGGGCAAAATCACCCGAAGAACATCGTCAAGGAAGCCCGACAAAAGACGTCAAGTCCATCACAACTTTCGGGACCCGCGAGGGTGACTATGAATTAGTCAAGACCACTAGCATCGACAAGAGCAAGAGAAGGGCTACGCGGGGCCGGCGGCCGAGATTATACGTTTTGAAAGGATGGTGGCAGGAGATTGTTTGGTCTGTCATCAGTCTTCTTTGCATCGTCGTGCTGGTGACGTTGCTGAACGCATACGACGGCAAGCCGCTGCCAAATTGGCCGTCGGGACTTACCCTCAACACAGTCATCGCGTTCGTTTCCACAGTATGCCGCACAGCATTCGTTCTTCCGGTTATGGAGGGTTTGTCGCAGTATAAGTGGAATTGGTACAAGAAGTCACCGCGGCCTCTGACGGACTTTCGCGTCTTTGATGAGGCAAGTCGAGGACCGTGGGGGAGCTTGAAGTTGCTGATCACCACTAAGGGCAGGTAAGTACGGTCTAATACTACCTTGCCCGTATTTATTAGTCTCTTTGCTGACTCGACTGCCAAAGAATAATTGGCATCATGTCGGCTGTGATACTCGTCTCTGGCATTGCAACCTCAACTCTCACGCAATCTGTCGTTACGTATCCGACTCGGCAACTAGCTCTGCCAGAGAACGATACTGCCCTCACACTGAGAAACGACGGTTATTTCTGGGCGACCGCAAACCAGAACGCAGTTCGTAAGTCGCAATTAAAGAAGGATTGCACGCGATGAAGCCACCGTTAGGCATTGATGTTCATCAGACTAATAGGTTGCAGGCGACATCATGTTTCCCATCAATCAAGCCGTCCCCAGAGCTCTTTACACCCCGCCAGATGAGCTGATGCCCTATCATCAAGCCAGCTGCCGAACCAACAATTGCACGTGGCCACTCTTCACCTCGCTTGCTGTCTGTGTGGATATGAAGAGTATGTTTTTTTCTGGAAAGCAATTATCGCCCTATCCTCGTAATTTCGTTGCCGGCCGAGAAATACTGATGAGTGTGACAGACGTTACCAACCTCTTAGAGACTGACGGCGACCCGATCAAAGGTGGAACAAATGCCACACTCCCAAATGGCATCACCATGGAGAGAAGTGCATTCGGTTATCGCAACATGAACATCTCCACGGGTACCAGTCTTTCGTATAACGACACCGACATCATGAAAGCAAGCCTTTTCAACTTTTTTGTCATCTACGGTCCTTCGCCGTTGCGAGCGACAGAGATTATGCTCCATTGGTGCGTCAACACTTACAACGTCACGGTGCAGAACAACGTGCCCGTCACTCAACAAGTGGCTTCGTACACCATCCCCAACAGTGGAGAAGTATTTACCCAAATCTACAACACAACCATCAACGGCACCTACTTGACTTCGCCAGATAGTCCGGGGAAGCAATACGTCGCGAGCGGAATGGGTCCCAGCTACGTCGCCGAAATTCTCGAGCAGACCATGGTTGGATACTACATTGATCTGGGCCAATTCACGTTCAACAACGGCACTGAGATTTACGGAACTGCCTTGTCGCGAGCAAGGATCGGGATCAACGCACTGAACGAATCTCAAAAGCTGGATGATGCGTATTTCACAACCTTGCAGAACCTTACTCAAAACATAGCCAACGGCTTGACCAACGCGTAAGGCTTTCTTTGAATGAAGGGAACATTTATAAGGCTAACCGAGATATCATAGGCTACTGACTACGAACGAAAGTGGCAGCGCTTGGCAGGATGAAAGATATGTTTCCATCCGGTGGCCATGGTTGACCCTACTCACGGCGCAAGTCGGGCTCTCAATCCTAACACTTGTTATCATCATGGTCCAGACTGCTGGATTGGACATCGACATTGTAAAAGGATCGCCACTCCCGGCATTGCTTGCTATGCACCCAGACGAGATGAGGAAACAGCAAGAGATGGACGTGCAAAAGAGAGATCACGAGCTTCAGCTGCTCTATCTGAGGCCGCATGGTATTGTTGGTGGCCTTGAGAGACGAGGTGGAGAGTGGATTCTCAGAAACGATGCGAGGTAAAAATCTAGCAATTTCTAGTGATTGTAGAGAACTAGATATTCAGAGCACCCATACTTGAAAAGCACGACTTGAGTAATCACGACGTGCTTGTCTTGAGCTTCACCCCTTCGTTCTCGTGCCAAAACCAGCCATGGCTACGCGAATCGTACGCCGTTCTTCAAAGTTCCTATGTTCGTAATGCTGACTTCCACCCTGGTTCCCGGAAGGAGCTATTTAGGGGGGCCCAGTCTCACTCCCACGCCTGTTCAAAAGTCCCACGTCAGCGAACCACGCTACCACAGATCGAGGACTGGAGCAAAGGACGAGACATCTTACCTCCGGGGGTTCCTGTCATAATCACCGAGCCTTTCTGCAGCGTAGTCCCCGAAGACAAATACGATATCAGGTAAGCGCAGTCGAACAGCAGGTCCAATGTGAGCTCCCTTTGCCTCTCTTCCCCGTCCACGGTGGTACGCAGTAAGAGAGCCCTGGGGTCGCCGACGAGGTCAGGCCGGACGAGGCAGGGTCCCAGGGGCGCGAAGGTATCGAAGCCCTTCGAAAAGCCCCACTGAGGGACGTTGCCGGCAAACGCGGGATCACGCTGCAGCTTCCTCGAGGATACGTCGCTGCCGCAAGTGTAAGCAGCGACGTAATCCAGCGCTTCCGACGCAGACACGTCTTTCGCATCCCTGCCTCAGACTATGCACAGCTCTCCCTCGTAGTCTGCCTGGTCGTCCTGGCAGGTTTTGGGAACAACGACGTCTGCTCCATGGCCGAGAACTGTGGTGTTTGGTTTGAAAAAGATGGAAGGAAAGGGAGGCGGCTTTTGGCCTGCTTCCTTGACTATCATGTGGAACCACACGTCAGATCTCAGGGCGACTCCGTCTGACACACTTCACTCGGAGGAAATGGACTTATTGTGAGTGGCATAGTTCAACCCTACGCATCGTAGAATCGGGACATCTTCCGGGGTCAAGGGACCAAGCAGCTTCTTGACGACCTCAACCTCATCGGTCACTCTCAAGCTGCCCGATACATCGTAGATGTCATCACCTTCAATGACCTTCGCCTTCAGTTTGGTAACTTCTGTGGTATCGCCGAGATCAAAGTCCTTGTGGGGTAGAATGGGCTCTCCGCGGAGGATCCTGCCGTCGTCGGCAACAAACCGAATCAGCCTTTGCCAGGGCACTTGCATCTTCACAACAAAAAGTTCTTTTTTTCTTTCCTTTGAAGAATGATTAGAACTGTAGACGCATGATATCCCAGCTCTTGCTTTTAGAACCATTGTGGTGGATCGACCATCATCCAACATTAAAGCATCTGGTCGCTGTCATGACATTCATCGTTCCGGGTTTAGAAGTAAGTCCCCGAGCGGTGTTTTAGGTGCCGGATTCGTTCAGCATTTGGGGCAGGCAAGGGAGTCTGCTGGATGTCAGTCGGGGAGTTACTGAGCTAATAAACCGTGCAGTTTGTCCAACATAGGGGATCGATCAATTTAGCGTTCCATAAGGTTCGTGTACATCAACCGCGCAACGATCTTGCCATACATAGATAGGTATGATTCATGAAGCAATGGGAGAGTCACTCCCGGATCAGGAGGACAGAACTTCGACACAGGATTTCTCCTGCTATCACTAAAGTCGTGGACATTTACTCCAATTCGAAACATTACAGTATGCCTTCAGCCACAGAATGCAGTGTCGAGACAGCCAAGACCACGTCATTGAAGACGTTGCATTCGGAAGCTGTTATTTCTGTGCCCGTTGGGCACAGCAATAACGACGATGCCAATCACTCCAGTTATGGGGTAATTTCATCGACCTCATATCCGTCTAATTGTCTTCAGTTTTTACAATCTTCAAAGCATCACACCGCATGTCTTGAAGAACCAGCAAAGGCAGCATTGATCCTAAACGTCCTGGTCGTCGGTGCTGGCCTCGGTGGACTCGCAACAGCCGTCGCACTCGCGTGGAGGGGCCAGAAGGTCACTGTTTTGGAGCAGGCCTCGCATCTCTCGGAGGTGAGCCTGTTCGTTTCACGGATTCTCTCAGACTTGCTTACAATCTACCCCAGGTCGGGGCAGGTATCCAGATTCCGCCGAATTCCAGCAAGCTTCTGCTTCGATGGGGTGTCATGGATGTGATGGCTGACCAGGCCGTTCGTCCGGACGGCATTTCTTTCCGCAGATGGGAGAATGGCGAAAAGATTGGATTCACTGATCTCTCCGAGGCCTTTGTCAGCGCATGCGGCGCTCCGTACTACGTGGCTCACCGAGCCCATCTTCACGCAGCTTTGCATCGCGGCGCCCTGGATCTCGGAGTAGAAGTTCGCTTAGACAGTAGGGTGGCCACCTACGACGCTATCACGCCCGCCGTCTCCTTAGTGAACGGGGGAGTTTTGGGTGCAGATCTCATTGTTGCCGCCGATGGTGAGTAACCCTGGGCTCGGAAACGAAAGTGGTGGAGGTGAAACTAAATGACTTGCTAAAAACACTCGACGGTAGGGGTAAAATCTGTAGCGAGAAGTTTCCTCCCTTGTGGACATGGCAGTGGTCCAAGGTACACGGGCTTTTCTGTATACAGAGCGACGGTGGACGTCAGCAGAATGCGACAGATCCCAGAGATTTCGTGGCTGCTAGATAAGCCCGGCTTGCATGTCTGGTACGCCTTTTGTTCTCGGCTCTGTTTCGCATTTGCACTCTGATGACTGAGAAACCTAGGATTGGCGACGATCGTCATGTCATGACTTACACCATTGCGGCTGGGGAATCTTTCAACATGGTCCTTTCTTACAGAGAGGATCGAGATCCCTCAACATGGCCCCGTCAAAATCAGGGGAACATACTAAAAGAAATGAGAGCTGAATTCCAGGGATGGGACAAGCAGTAAGTTATGAGATGTTTAGGAAACGCATCGGTCACTGCTTGGCCAAATGTAGTAACCTTGCTTCAGGCTGACCAAGATTATCGAACTTATTGATCAAACCACTAAGTGGCCTCTGATGGCAGGCGATCCCATTCATGACTGGGTGACCGAATCTTCCCGACTGGTCATTCTTGGCGATGCAGCACACGCCATGCTTCCCTACATGTCTCAAGGTGCAGCGATGGCAGTGGAGGACGGCGCCGCTCTGGCCGTCGCTCTCAGCAGCATCACCAGTCGGGAACAGCTCGGTCTGGCGCTCGATGTGTTTCAGGAAGAGAGGGAAAAGAGGACGTCGATGATGCAGGAAGCGAGCATGGTGAATGCATTCCTGTGGCACTTTAAAGACGGTCCGGAGCAGAGAGCTCGTGACGCGGCTATGCGCCCTGAAGTCGAGGGACGGAGGTTAACGAGCAGCCCCAATCAGTGGTCTGACCCCTTGACTCAATCTTGGGCTTATGGATACGATGCAGAAGACATCTCGCAGGAGAAGTGGCGGAAGAGAGTTGCCTCAAAGACAACGGAATGAGCGGTTGGATAGTTTTTCATTTCGTAGTTTTCGCCGTTTTCTAGAAGATGATATCACTCGAAACCAGCTGTGAAGCGTTGTTGTGAGAGAACATGTCATCAGTCTGTAATTACACGTTCCCAGTGATAACGCGCCGAATGCGTTGCTAGGATATCCCAACATCTTAGGGCAGCCCGGACCCCGAACTTCATTAACCTTCATTGCAATTGATACAAAATGGCCGAGGAAACGATAGATTACCAGAAAAGATCTCCAGTAGTGAAATCGTCCATCAGCTCGGACATCGTGAAAGGCCCCCCCGCGGCAGAAAAGTCGTTGAAATTCGGTGGAAGAAAATTGATCAGGTTGCTGAAGGCGCCGTCCAAGTTGCCTCCCGGCACCAAATGCGGATGCATTGCTCCATTCGGAGGTACAACTTGAACCGGGTTTGTCGCGAGGGTTTCGCCATCGTAACCTGAGAAACCGAGTCGGCATGTTAGTAAGTATGGCTGGTATAAAGTACGGGACACGCTCACCTGCTGACAGACTTGAAACCAAGAACACCAAAGTCGCAGTAAACTTGGCACACTTCTTAATCATTTGATTTTGCTTATCAAGACGCGAAATGCAATTCACTGCGTCCTTCAGGACTTCCTCCAGTCGTTCGGTGGTGCCAGTGAACCCTCCTTCGAAAGGTGAGGGGACAGACCGCTCCTCAATGAGCTTCACGGCCACGACTGTTAATGCAGCGTTGAACGCTGCAAATGTGTCATCAGTATCGTTTGGGATGTAGAAGAGATCGGGCCAGGTCGCCACGTACTAAAGTAAAGACTGAACCACCACGCCCCGAGGAATGAAACGTCTGGTTGAATCTCGCTCGCTGACTTGCAAGCCTCCACGAGCCGAATGATAGTTTTTGCCGATTGAAGACACGCCTCTTTGCTCAAGTACCATGCCTGTTGCAAAGTTGCTGACTCTTGAACCGAGTGAGGACCTCCATCTAGAGATTGAAGGCATCGGTCGATGATCGGACGATGGGACAGGATGCGAAGGTTGTGGTAGCGGAGAGTTAAGATTACTCGGAATCTGAGAGACATGGGACTTTCTACAGGGCTGTGTATTTCAGTCGGATCGACAAGTCGCATCGATACCGGTAGAGAGGCCTGCCAAGTGACCAGTTCCTGGCCAACGTGGATCACTGTCGAAACGATGTTCGCTAACGGTACTGTTGCGCTAGATCCGATGTTGCTCTCGTACAGCTCATCAACCACTGAGGCTGCGACCCCATAAAGAGTACTGGAGGAACACTCGGTTAGTTGTTTTCTTTTTCCCTCGCGCTTGAGATGACTTTACATACATGGATCCGTTCCAAAATAGGGTGCTGTCTTCATTGTCGGACCAGCTCAGGGTGTCTGGGCTTCCCAGCTGTCGAGTAAGGTGACGCGGCAATGAGGTTCGAACATATTTCTGCGGTATGATGGGAGGTCGTCCAAACGTCATGCTCAGCGTCCTATTCGGATGTAAGCATTCTCAGAATTGAAATGTCTGGGCAAGGGAAAAGTACCTGTCGAGCGCGACGCATCCATACCATGTTCTTATCCTGATTTCTCTCTCAAGCGAATCAAATCTTTGGAGAGCAAGCTCAGAATGAAAGCCCAACTCCAGGGCAGCTTTGACAGCGATCCCATGAATAGCCCATGTTTGAACAGATCTCTGGCTACCCTGAAGATACTGGGACATCAGAAGCATAATTTGAACTGCAACGCGGTTAGTCGAGTAATTTGAAGTCAGGTTTTCCCGGTCATACCTGCTTCGACACTCGCTCCAACCATTAGGTTAGCCATCGAGAGAGCTTTAGCGCGCTTGTAGTAGACCTCCGAAACGGCTTGTCTGTCGTTCAGTCCGACGCCATCGTTGGCAGTGCTAGTCGCGATGGCGAGCATCATATTCATAAGTGCAAGCCAAGAGTGCCTGGCTTTCTTTAGGCCAGTCTCCCGAAATTGCATATACTGCTTCCAAAAGGTTGCTTCGTGGATGTAAGGAAACAGCAGGCCCGTGTCGGAAAAGTACTGCCGAACAAGCCGTGAAACTTCAGTTTCCGGCGGTAAGCGACATGCTTCGGCTGGTCTCTCTAGTCTCCTCGCGTCAAATGAGTCGCCAATGGGTGATTGCGATCTAGAGACGGCTAGGATGTTTTGCTGCGCATCTCGGTCTGATGGCGGTCCTTCTTGCTGCTGATCTTTTCGGTTGCGAAGCAAGTAGCCCAGTGTCCGACGAATAATCCTCGTAAAGGCAATATTTGATGAAGGTCCTGTTTCAAATACATCAGCAATCGTTTCCTAGGTATGCAAAAGAGCACGGCGTTGTGGTTAGTGACATACCGAAATAAGCCCATGTCTCTTCGCTGCCGAACTCGATGGTTCCGACACCATCTGTTGCATCTGGTGATATCCCAGGCACGCTTCCTTCTTCAACTTGGAGGGGATTTTCAGCATATTGGCTTTTCGATAGATACTCTTGACGAGAAGACACGTTCCTTGGATAGATCGCATGTTGCTTACTGTTGACATTGATGCTTGGGATCAACCTCTTCAATCGGCTTATCTCCTCTTCAACGTCTGCCAATCGATTCTCCACTTGCTCTAGATATCTGATGTAAGAGCGATATTTAGCCCTAGTTGACTAATGTAACGAGTTATGGAGGATACGCCTACTGTTTGGGCACTAAGGCATTGCTCGCCCCTGAGTTCACCGCGTAGACGCAGTCAATGGCCTGTTCAGCACATGCTGAACACGAGGGCCTTGCACCATCGCACTTAAGGCACAGGTCTCAGTCAGTCATGATGCCACAAGAGGAAGTCCCTAGTGCAGCACGTGCAACCTTCTGGAGGCTGTGCCAAGTCAGCCTAGGGCGTCAACTCACCCGTGATTTGCGGGCTCGACAAGCACTGCAGGCAATCGGAATACGCTTCCGCTTCCGGGTTGTTGATGCTGGAGGAGTGCTGTTCTCCATTGGTACGGTCCCTCTGCGGGTCAGCTCGCGGGATCTGGAGCGCTGTAGGGCTCTGAGTACGATACAGGCGGGGATTTAGACAGGAAGAAGTCGATAACCCCGGACTTGAGTTGTAGACGGGGAGTTAGGGGGATTTGGGGAGGTTAAGATGCGCAGCTAAGCCACTTGCCGTGAGGCGTAAAGACCCGTGGACACGCGTAGCGGGGTCTCAGACGTCAGTGCAGCACAATTCCAGGGGGCTGGAGCCCGGAGATAGTCTTAACCCCCCTTACTTCTGCCTCAAATGTGCTGCAGCAAGGTTGGATCAACATTCTCAGCTGAGAGCTGTTCCGCTGCTTCAGCCAGCGAAGATCCGGTCACGCTGAAGCGTTTGCCGGTTTTTTTTCACATCAAGGTTTATAACTTTGTGTAAATCATGACATGCATTCATGATCTAGCGAATTCCACATCTTAACAAAACCGCCACAACAAATTGTGATATGTCTTCCACAGCCGTCGAGACTGACACCCAGACGAAGCCAACAGAGGATGAAACCTCCCGAATGCTACAAGCTGCCGAAGCCAACTCTGGCTTCAGATGTCAAGGCTGAATCCTCCCTTGCCCAACCCAAGATGCAAGCCATTTCTCTGGAAATATTCGGAAATCCGACCGACTCTTCTGCAAGCCGGACAGCTCATCAATGAACACCAAGCTGAGCGAAGGGTGTTGATGCTAGTGAACCCTGCCAGAGGTACGATCAGCGCGGAGCCATTTGCCGAACTAGACTGACTCAGACGTCAGATGCTCCGTTCACCACAGATACCCTCTACGCAGGACTGCAACTTGTCATGCCTAATGAAACGGCGAAGGCTCACCGGCGTACGGCCTTCGCCATGCGTTTCATCATTGAAGGCCAAGGGGGCTTTACTGCAGTTCATGGCCGCCGCATACAGATGAACCGAGGAGATGTCATCCTGACGCCCACCTGGAATTGGCATGACCATGGCAAGGACGGATCTGGACCGATGATATGACTTGACGGTCTGGACTTGCCAAACTTTACCCATTTCCCGTCCATTTCGTCGAACAATTTGCGGAACCCCGTTATCCTGCGGATAATGTCGACACTTCCCGATCGCCCATCCTCTTTCCGTGGAGCCGGATGAAGGCAGTCTTGGGTTCAAAGGGCGGTGGCTTTGCAACGCAGAGATACCTGCATGCAGATGGTTCTGAAGGTGAGCAACGTCTACGGATTCATAGTGGATACCAAGAAACAAGTAGCTAACTTGTAACTCTCCTCCTCCAGTGAGTAAGATCCCAGGGGGTAAAGCCGCCCGCATAGCTCCAGGCGCCAAGTTGCCCGTGGTCCAGGAAACTGCATCTTCCGTCTATCACGTTGTTGAGGGTACTGGGCGTAGTCGCATCGGCGACTAGACTTTCGATTGGAAGAAAGGAGACACATTTTGCATCCCCTCTTGGTATCCATACGAGCACTTCGCGGACGAGGAGCTAGAGGATGCGGTCTACCTTTATCGTTTCGATGACACGCCTATGCTAAGGAGCCTTGGATTCTATCGGTCAGCCGATATGGACGTGGAACGTCTGGTGTCAGACTAAGCTTAGCTGAAGAGCTTTGGGTGTAGATTATTGAAATACATTACCCTTGAACTATGTCAAGTGATGGCGTGAGGCCAGATGCGATCAAATATTCGGGCCATGTCAAGAATTGTGACTTGAGGACTTGGTGAGGTTCGTCGCGTTAAGACTTGCCACTTCTCAGTACATATTGACGTAACGTCAGCATGATAATACATGCAGCTGTACTCCACAGCCTGTTTGGTTTTCTTCCACTTTTCCGTTGGTACACTTTGGGGTTACATCCTCGGTAGTCAGGTCCCGGATTATGGACTTATTCGGAAGGCCTGATAGTCTCGCGTTGTTTCCCTTCAGGTAGGTTTGAGTAAGCGGCATGGTGTATAACACACGTTCGTTTTCCAGCCAGTCTTCCTTCTCAATCTTCGAACAACTGATACATGTATCATATGTGACTCTGCCAAATGAAGGACAGCTCAAGCTAATCCCGACTTGGCCCTGATGATCCGAGCACTCAGCAGGTACACAGGGACACAAGTAAATAAAGCGTCCAAAGAATGCCGGCCATGGTGCCAAATTGTTTGATGGGGCCCATGTGCTCCATCCAGTTGATGGCGGCATCAGAGACACCGAAGCCAACACAATTCTTGATCAAGTTCACCAGAACTCCAATCTGGCTAGCTCAAGAGGGCATGGTGTCCACGGCGTAGGTCATTAAGACATTCGCCGAACAAGTCAAAGCTGTCAACAGCATGCCCCAGGCAACACTGACTTGAATCCACTTCTCCGGAGAATGTAAACCATAACCGATGAGCGAGCATCCGTCAGGACTGACCAGGCCGCCGGCCACGACGGCTGGCAGTCTTGATGCAGGATCTTGTTGTCCTCCGTTGCGTCTGGTTGCTGAATTGTAGAGGAAATCCGCCAAAGCCCCGCCAATTTCTATCGCTGCAAAACAGACTTCTCTCGTCCGGAAAACACCACTTCCCTGCGAGCCGTGCTACATACACTCCTTTGCTATTACCGATAGCACATTGTTTTCATCAGAAATGTAAGTTGTGAGTAGCTCACTACTGCCCGACAATGCTGACACAGACTTCCAGCCTCTTCTATGGATGTTGGTGATAGGACGAAACCTTTAGTGGATGTGCTCCTTTTCGAGCAAGGCACACCTAGGCAATTCTTTATTCTCAGGTAGGAAGCGATGTGCTACCAATCTTTGATGCATCGATGACCTAGGGCTGAGCTAGCATTACGTTAACAAAGTTGGAATTCGTTATTTTTTGGCGATCTGGTTTCGGGTGCTTGAGTCATTTGAGACTGAAATTATTCAGCGGAGCAGCTTTTGGTCATCGTTTATTTCGTTCTTCGTAGTAAGTGGCATGAACTTATGCCTGAGGTACTTGCTGACGCAACACACGAAGCCCTCAACCTGACATTCCAGTGCAGGTGAGGGTTGCTCTGCCATGCTGCATGCGCGATGTTATCTTCAAAATCGAAAAAAGAGCATGTGGGAGAGGGGTCCTTTCGATTGGCCGCAACAGGAAAAAGTCGGGTATTCGGAAGGGTTGTTTGAGAATTAAATACGTGGCAGTCATGACTCCGGACCTCATATGTCGGATTTGCGAAAACCAATGACTCTAAGGGTGCTGACCAAGCCTTTACTTTGACGTTTCACCGTCATCACTCACCCCATGGTGCATCTGAAAGGTGGTGCTCACAGATATCCCACCCGAAGCATCATCCGTTGGTACAACACGACCTCGGGTTGAACTACTTAAACGGCCGCCGTTTTCTTTGAATAACTCTTCATCGGAGTCGTCATCTCTGTTACGTGTTCCGCCAACCACAGTAGTGGTGATTCGACTTTGCTGCATTCTGCGGGAACGATCAATGCCCGCTGACGAAAGCTCGTATTGCCCGTAGTTTGGATTTGTCGCGACCGTCGAAGTGTGGCCGAGGAGGAGAGTTCGGAGGGCTGGAGGAAAATTGGTCAGTCTGATGGAAACATGGCGTAGGCGGATCCGAGATTAGCGAACCTGGCAGACATGCGGCGATGATTGCAACAGCTGTCTCGATCATAGACACAGTGCACGTCAGCATCGTCTCGTTGCGCTTTGAATAATAGGCTCGGATTACTGTGACTATTAGCATGTTTCGAACACGACGGCGGGCACCTCTATGGAAAGGACGTACTGCTAGCGATGACGACCAAGAAGCCGAGTGCAAAAATCGCAGCAACGCCGAGCTTCTGCTTCATTCTCATCTGAAGCTTGAGGACCATCGCAATGGGCAGACTAATGGCTGCTCGTTGTTAGACAACATTCGCCCACAACAATACTACATCGATGCAACTTACTGACGACGTCGGAACCAATGTTGACTGGAATAATTAGCGTAGTTCGGGTCGTGCAAAGAACAAGTACTGACGGATAATGGTCAACCAGTAATTAATCTCCCCATCTGTTGGATTGCACTGGTCTTTGTGGCGTTAGAAGGTTGGCTGGCTTTTCCAACAGCTTATTGACTGACAGTTTGGATCTAGTGACCATCTCTTGTCGTGAGGGTAACATTGGAATATGATGTGGAAGAATATCGTTGCCCATGACGCCAGCAAAAGCACGAGTGCGATGTTGTAAACGGTTTGCAGCCTCGATGCGGGGGCAGCAATTTTCTTATAGAATAGCACGAGTGCAACCTTGATCACCCAGAGAGACGTCACGTAGAGTATCGATCCAGGCACGATCATCTTCGCAACATGTTTCGTTAGCTGAGTCCTTTAAAGAGCGTTACGAAGCAAGGCTTTACCTGCATGATTCCAATAAACTCCGCTCTGCTGGCTTTGGGCATCTCAGCCATGCCAAGATTCCACATAT
Source organism: Colletotrichum agaves (assembly GCA_036785465.1). NCBI lineage: Eukaryota > Fungi > Ascomycota > Sordariomycetes > Glomerellales > Glomerellaceae > Colletotrichum > Colletotrichum agaves. The sequence goes on along the minus strand of JAXISO010000091.1, from coordinate 40,410 downwards.
GCTGCTGGATTATCAAATCCCCGGTGAGACAACATGCCGACAATATGAGGAGGCCATCTTCAATGCCCAGAGACTTGAACCTTCGAAGGCGGATCCACAGCCTCAGTACCAGGAAAATGGTAGCGGCAACAGTACAAATGTACCACGAGATCTGGTAAAGGGGTCAGCACCACCAACATCGCGATTGCGAGTCCGTGAAGTTTCGGCTGTCAGTACAAAGTCTCACTCACAACTTGACCAAGACCTTCCGCCATCGGGACGAGTCAGACCGGATAGGCGGTGTCTCGTTTGCGCATGGCGAGACGGAAGAGGAAGCAGCTGTGGATGCCCCTCAGGTCTTATCAAATTGCTTGCTCGATCTGCGACCAAGCAGTCGGGCCACGCGGGTGAGAGCTTGCCTCCTTATGCACTAGACTTGTTTTCGATCCAGTTTAGCCATGGTTCGAGAAGGCAGGGTTTGTGCATAGCATTAAGCATACAGATGCCACTTAACTCAGCATATGTAGGGATGTGGCACACCGCAGCGCTAGCCCAGGAGTTAGCCTGGACTCCTGGAGGAAAGAAATCCATCCCTTCACGTCTTCTCGGAGCACCAGCGGGACAGAGGTGGGGTGTTCCGGCCCAGCTTTCGGGAATGGCAAAAACTGCGAGCATCGTGGCCCATTTTGTAAGGGCTAACAGTCAGGTCCAGAGATCAGCACCGCCGAGGTACTTGTACCGAGTATCCATATAGGGACCCAGCCACCAGAAATTTTAACTATAATACAAATAAATACTATACTCTTCCCTATATATTTATAAATACTATTTTAGATACCCTTTTAGTAAATAAAAAGGTTATATTTATAAAAGTCTAAGACTTAAATATTTATTTTATTTAATTTATATAATTAAGAATAGCTTTAATTATTAAAATTAACTCCTAAGGTTCTATTCCCCTATTATATATAATATAAGTAATATAAGTAGGGGATTATTAATATAATTATTATACTCTATTTATTATATATTTTTTTTCTCCTTAGAAGTCTAATTATTATTATATTAAATCTCTTTATTAATTAGGCTTTTTAAGTTCTTAGAAATTTTTAATTAGAATACTATAACCCCTATAAATTTACTAAAAAATTATTTAAAAAGTATATTTAAAAAATACTTTATAAGAATAAAATAATTTTATATAATATATCTCCCTTTAAAAGAATTAATTATAGGTAAATATTTATATTTTATTATATAAATACTAACCTCTAACTCCTAAATAAATATAATAGGGAAAAAAAAATTTAGTAGTTTAGAAATTAATTAAATAAAGCCTTCTTTTATAGTAATAATAAATTCTTTGGGATCCTAAATAACCCAGACTTTAATAGGTATAAAATTACCTTGTGGGTAATTTTTAAGAGGCTTAAGAGTAGGCTGGATTAAGGAATTAAGTTAAGATGAAACTATGAGAGTTACATAGAGGGGGTACTGGTGTGTACTTGAAGTTCGCGGATAAATAGGTGAACAACTAAGTAAATCAAAGTCTTCATCGAAACCAGTTCTAAAGTCCACACAAACTGGGGCGCACTTGGGAGCGGTGGCGGCCACACCAGAGATCAGCACCGCGAGAATCACCGGCGCCAGTCGTCTGGGCCCAATGGTTGCCAAGTGCGTGGAGTGACTTTATCAGGATTCTCGTGATGTTCAGTGTTAGCTCAAACAGTAGCGTAGGCAGTCGTTGGCTGGTCCCGCATCGTCCTCGACAGGGGGTCAGCAGGGAGCTGGCCTGCTCGGCGGTATTATTGATTTCTTCAGTGCCTCTCCCGGGCGGATAGTCCAATTTCTGCAAGGGCTGGTTGACACTGGCCGGGGTGACTGAGCTGCATTTCTGTGACGTTGTAACGTGGGAGTTGACAAGGTCGATCAAGTGCCCTGCAGATGGGAATCAGGATCTGGCGATTCTTCAACGAAAACCTCGTGGCCGTGGGGTCGGCCGCCGAGAGGCTAGAGCGCCGACAGTGGAGCCGGACCGGGGAGATGCGTGGGTTCTGCTCCGATGAAGTGTTGGACCCTGATCCCAGACCGTTCACCTCGACATTAAAATGAGAGACCCGGAGGAAGCACCTTTTCGTGCTTGATAGCGCGAATTGAAGGCGAAGTCGGGCCCCCTATGGGCGGCGTTGACATGGATTTGGACCCCTGATATCCTGTGGTTCCCTCTCCACCCCGACGAACCATCGCCATCTGTCTGCCCACATCGTGCGCTCGTGGGTATCTCATCTTAGCCTGAGAGAGCAAAAGGAGTGACGGTCGTTGTTGATATGAACCAGCATGGACGCCCTCAGCAGCTTGGACTAGTAGTTGCCCTTCACCCCTTTCCACACCTCACCGATTGGTAGCCAAGTGCTTCATGGGACTTGTCAGTGTCTTCACGACGGGTGCAAGCCTGGTCCTGGCCGCGTCCTTTGTCTTCCCTTACGCGGTAGCAGGAGTATACACTGATATCACGAGGCCCACAAGCGTCGCTCTCCCTCAAGGAATAATCAAGGGCTTTCGCGATGATTCTGGCAACTCCGTCTTCCTGGGCATTCCCTTTGCCGCAACGACGGGTGGAGAGAACAGGTATGTCGATCACTGCTAGCTTTCTCAATAGAGTTTTGCTAATTTCTCCGAAGGTGGCGGGCACCTCAGGACCTCCCGAAGTCGACCTCAACATTTGACGCAACTTCCTATGGGCCAACTTGCCCCCAGGCCATCTCTGGGACGACATTCAGCCAGCAGGGAGAAGACTGCCTGAACCTCAACATCTGGTCTCCTTCGACTGGAAATGATCTGCCCGTAAGTGTCGACGATGACGTAGATTTGCGCAGAACTATTGGAACCTTGATCTAACCAGCTCCACGTCCAGGTTTTCGTCTACATGTACGGTGGTGCTATGGTCACTGGTTCCAACAGCAACCCTCAACTGCAAGGCACCAACTTTGCTCGCAATGGAGTCGTCTACGTCAACTTCAACACTCGCGAGAGCATCTTTGCCTCCCCACACTCTGCGGAGTTGAAGGATGCCAAACCTGACGAGTCCCAGAACTTTAGCATCCTGGACGTCGAGAAGGCGCTTGATTGGATCCACGAGAACATCCGGGGTAAGTCTGAGATCTCAATCTACAGAGTAGTGTCGATCAAAGTGACACAGAGCTAACAGAAGACCAGCATTCGGAGGAAACCCAGACCACATCGTCTTCGGTGGTCATTCTTCGGGTTCCGTCCAGGTCGACCACTACCTCTGCAACCATCCCGACTCTTGGCTCAAGGGTGCGGTGCAGATGAGTGCTAATGCTGTCTCTGGTCCTGGTTATGCACCCATCAACGAAGCCCTCGATGCCGTCGCTACCGAGGTTGGATGCCCTGCCGGGGGTTATGGTCAGATCAACTGCCTGCGCGAGGTTGACGTCTACGCTTTCCAGACCGCCAACTTCAACTCGACCTTCAACACCTGGTTCACGCCTGTTATTGACAACATCACCCGTCACTCCGACTATGCTTCTCGCTTTGCCGGCGGCAAGTATGCTTCGCACGTCCCCCTCCTCACCGGTACCTCCAACGGCGAGGGTACGATCTTCAGCATCGTCTATGGCGCCGAGAACACCAACTTCAGCTCTTGGATCAACACCTTTGACGCCGACAGCGCTCATATCGAGGACTCTGTCCTGATTGCCGCCTACAACGCTTCCGACTACGAGAGCGAGTCCCTCCGCAGTGGTGCCCAGTACGGTGATGCCCGCTTCAACTGCGCCGTCGACTACCTCCAGGATCTCCGCAGTGCTACCCAGGACACTTGGGTCTACCGCTTCTTTGGCGCCTACGACAACGTCGTCGGACCTCCTAACACGGCGCCCACCCACGGAACCGAGGTTCCGTTCTTCCACGGTGGCAACGAGTGCTTCTCAGCCTTCTCGGATGTGACCGAGGCACAACAAGCACTAGCTGACTCTATCCACCAGTGGTTCGTCGAGTGGATCAAGAACCCTTCTGCTGGCCCTGGATGGGACAAAGTCACGCCTGAGTCTGGCCCGCTTGTCAAGCTGGGAGTGCCCGGTGATGAACTTTCTTTGATCAGTGCTTCTACTGACGAGTTCAACGCTCGATGCCAGGCTGTAAGTCTAGCCAAACCTCCTCCTAGTGCTTTTGAATCATGTGCTGATTAGTTGCCAGGTTTACAAGCCAGCTTTCCCCAAGTACCCCGTCATCCAGTCGGTGGCTAACTTGGTCAAGAAGCTGTTGCAGTAAATATGTAATATTGTATCTGAGACTAGTCTAGAATGAAGCGGGAGAACATTTAATATGAAGAATAGTGACGAAGCGGGCAGATACGGTTTCGAAGATATCCCATCGACTGCTAACTAGTAGGATGAGGGCTGGGCAATCGACTTGGCAGGCGTATTCGCAAGGCAAATGAGTCCCTGCACATTTCGGTGTGACCTGGCGGCCTGGTTCTATGGCTGGACTACTATGTACCTCCGACTTCCTAATCGGGCAACTAACTCATATATCGATGATCTGAGGTGAGACCTGGTGTGAGGTCAAATCATCAAAAAGGGCCAGATTGCGCCATCGCGGCACCCTCCTTTTTCATGATCCATGGAATCCCTTTCTGCCTGCTGCCTCATTATACACGCTCACTCCATGTGCAAATGTTGAAATATCCCTTGACAATGCTCAGGCTCAGGCTTCATGGTCTCTCGATACTTGCGCTCGCCGCTTCAGGACGAAGCGAGACTTGCTATTTCCCAGACGGATCAATCGACACCAGCGGCATACCATGCCCAAAACTCGGTAACAACAACGCTGTCGCCTGCTGCCGCGAATCGGAACACTACTGCCTCACGAACGGCCTCTGCCTGGAGCCCCAGGCGTGGACGATGTACCGCAACTCCTGTACGGACAAGAGCTTCACCGCGAGCGGGTGTCCCGCGATCTGTCGTGATGATGGTAAGTAATACTCGGACAAACCGGAGAGAGGGATCCGCAGATGGTTGACGGCCCCGCTCAGCGCTGGGTGGTTACTCGGGCGTCAATTACTGCTTCGACGGTCCGACCTGGACATGCAGAAGCAGGAACGACTGCGAGAAGGGCAACTTCACCATGCCTAGACCGAGAGGGAAGATAATGCTGAACAACGCCGCGCGAACCGACATGGGCATCGCGGGAACGAGCACGGTAGTCGGGGCCAGCGGCACCGCGACCGCGGTCGCGACGGGCTCTTCCGGCGAGATTTCGGCCGGTGCGGCGGCGGGCATCGGCGCCGGCATCGGGGTCCCATTGGCGGTCGCCGTGGGAGTGCTCACGATGCTGCTTTTGCGAGAGAAGAGGAAATCAGGGGCGGCGGGGCTCGAACGTGATGGAAGAAGAAGCCAGGATCATGGCGCATCGGGCAACTCGCAAGCGTGGGATAAGAAGGGGCAAACACCTCAGCCAACAGGCTATGGGCATCAAGCTCCAACGACGGAGTTGTCCCCGGAACCTGCTGTGAGGCACGAGCTTCCTCAGTGAGTCCGGAACATAGCGAGACCTCTGTTTGGGTGACTTGACCCCGTTACATCATAGAACTTTGACCAGGGACTTGGGCAGACTCGGGATCATGTCTTGAACTCTGGGGTTGACTTTTATGAGTATCTATGGTATTTTAGTTGTACATGATTCTTCGAGGCTTGCTTACTATATGACTGCAACATGAAGAACATAGAGAGAGTCTTTTGTCCAGTCGTCTTTACAAGAAGTTAATGCCGACACCAACCTGAAGGCCCTTTGTACCCTGCTCGCCCTTTCTCAGCACCAGAGGCAGGCTGAAGTTCAATTCAAAGCGGGCCACAGGGTGCGCGTAGACCAGGCCAACACCAGCAGCAGTCGTCGGCAATCCGTTGCCCAGCTCGTTCAGGGCCCTCCACATGCTGTTGGCAACGGTGCCGGCGTCGAGACCACTGCCCTTCGACTCGCTACCCTTGCTCTTGTTCTTCAGCGCAACGAGTCTTCCACCGTTGGCAAAGACTTGAAGACGGAGTGCGGATTCAGGACCCTTGTAGGGAAGGGGGAATAGCATGTTTACGCTACCAGCAGCAAAGACATCTCCTCCGACAGCATCCTGTCCATCATGAGGACCGAGGCCGCCATAGTGGAAGCCACGGACGTCAGTAGGGCCGCCGAGTTGGAATCTGTCGTTGATACGACTGGGCTGAGCCTTTCCTTGTGATTTGAAGCCGAGAGGAAGAGGGTAGAGCATGCCGAAGCGCAATCCTCCGCCAATTGAGACACCGGAGCGGCCCTTGACGCCAGGGATGGGGATGGGTATGGCACCACCCATCTCGCACTCGCTCTTGGAGAAGGCAACATCGCCGCCGAGAGTGCCGAGACCGGCCAGTTCGAAGACAGACTTCAGCATGTAACCGCTTTGGGGCAGTTGAGGGTTGTCTCTCTGTTCACGCTGGTAAGTGTGCTTGAGGGAGCTCTTGACAGAGTCTCCGGCGTCGGCGCGGACGGTCGGGCTGGCATTGTCGCGAAGGCCGGTGACCTGGCGCCAGACAGCAGAATATTCAAGAGAGTGCATATCCTTGGGACCCGAGAGCCAAGAGAAACGCAGGATTCCTCCCTTCAGCGCCTCCTCGTGGGCAGCCCATGACTTGTCTGTTGCAGAAGACAGAGCCTCCAGCGCAAACCTCGTATCCGGGTTGCTGTTCACAGGCGCGCTAAGATTGGCACTGTAGGCAGATCGTGTTCTCGTTCCGGCGCTGGCATTGACGGTGAGCTGCTCGGCGCCGCCGAAAATGTTGCGCCAGAGCAGAGAGGTATAAGCGGAGCCTTCGCTGTTTCCAACATCGGTTCCGGCGTTGAACTTGTATCGGGGGAGTTCCTTGACAACTATGTCGACGTCGACGTCGGTGGGGGTGGACGAGGGGTCGGCGGGATCGGAACTGTTGATGTGAACCTTGGGTTCGGGTTGGAAGATGCCTGTCGACCATCAGCACGCGAGCTCCGTCTTAGCTTGCGAAGCCCTCACCCAATCTCTCGAGCTTTCCCCTAGCCTCGCCCAAACGAGCTGCCACCTCGCCCAGTGTGGAAGAGGTGTTTACCCCCTCTGCCAAGAGCGGCACGAAAATGGGGTCGAGAAATCCTCTCCTGGTGTTCGTGGCGCCATGGATCTGCAGACGGTTTATGGTCATCGGCTGGGAGTTCTGCTCCGCAAGCTAGAATCCTGTTAGCCCGAGTGTTGAGGGTCGCATGTCGGTTGTGCCTTGCCAATGCTTGCAATCTGCGGATCTTGGCCTCCTCCTGCAGCTTCTCGAACTCGGCGGAGGACTCCGCTTCTTTTCGCAGCGCATCGGGGCCGGCCTTGAGCTTGTCGGTCGGGTTGGAAGCCTGGGAGAAAGGTGCTTGTTAGCTGTTCATAGTCCCATAGACGCCAATTGGGCGACAACTCACCGAGCTTCCGCTCGAGCCTACTTTTGAAGCCATCGGGGAAGGCGCCGTGTGTCCCGTAGGGCCTTAGTGAGCTATGCAAGTGAAGCTTTCGAGCGAGATTTCGGCGTGGACCATAGCAGTCGGCAGGCTTCGGTTGAATTTCGAGATGCAGCGCGGTGCACGGGCGTCCAAGGGACGAACCGGGACCTGACCTAACTGGAGGTGGGCGCTGTGGCTTGTGGATAGGGTAGAGGTTCAGCCACAAGCCCAGGTCGGGCGGGATGTTGCGCTCAGCCCGGCCCGACCAGCGGGGCCTTCAGGTCCTCTGAGGATAAGGTAGTCGGTGGCTGAGTCCATGGGCTAGACTTCGTGACATAATCAGTGGGGCTCATTTTGGGCGGGAGACCGAAGTCATTGTGTGCCATACCGTCAGTCTACATAGTATGTTTGCTGGAAAAGGTACGTACCCTTTTTCTGCACCCTCCCTCGCCTGTCACAGCCTCGCCGCATTCCCCAACTGTCCACTGTCCGTTGGCCACCACCCTGCGTGTTTCCGAACCATCTTTCCTCTACCACCATTTTCTTTTCAGTCAAGCCCAACTGCTGGCGCTACAGATACCATCCGTTGCTCGAATGCAGTTCCAAGCTGATTTGCAGCTTCAGCCTGTGCATAGACTCGCTTCCTATCTTACATTCTTTTATTCTCTGGCATCCTTATCCAGTCCGTTCGCTACCTTGTTTGAGTGATCCTCAATTACGTCGCCCTCCGTCATCCAAACATACATCGCCTCATCCGCGACCCCGCGATCTCCTTCCAAAACGTCAGCAGCTATGGCAGCCAGTAGGGCAGCGCAGAAGCGGGTATGATATATATTCTTATCGGCATCTCGGTTCGATACTGACAGCTTTGCAGTTGACGCGCGAGTACAAGACCATCTCTGTGAACCCTCCCCCATACATCGAAGCGCACCCCTCCGATTCCAATATCCTCGAGTATGTCTATTGCTCCTTAATTTATCAACTTCGCTAACGACGACATAGGTGGCACTACATCATCACCGGCCCCGAAAACACTCCATACCATGGCGGGCAGTACTGGGGAACCCTCGTCTTCCCTCCGAATTACCCCTTCGCGCCCCCGGCCATCCGAATGCACACTCCATCTGGCCGTTTCCAACCTTCAACACGACTGTGTCTCTCCATCTCCGATTTCCATCCCAAGTCCTTCAATCCCGCATGGGAGGTCTCTACCATCCTGATCGGCCTGCTTTCATTCATGACGAGCGAGGAGATGACCACAGGCTCCGTTTCCAGCACCGAGGCGGAACGGAAGATGTTGGCAGGACGGACGAAGTGGTGGAACTCTACCGGCGGCGGCTCTCACGCCAAATCTAACACGCAAAAAGGCAATATCAAGGCAGGCGATGGCGGCGCAAAGTTCCGCGGCGAGTGGCCCGAGGTTGACAAGGCCAACTGGGAGTGGATGAAGGAGAACAAGATAGACATTGCGTCGGGGAACAAGTTCGGCGCGGCAGCAGGGGCCTCGTGTGGGCCTCAGCTCGGCATCGGCGCTGGCAGTGGCCATCAGGCTCAAGCCGTCGTCGATGCTGTTGTGCAGCAGCGTGACGCCGGTAGAGGATGGTTGAACCAAAACAAACTGCTCGTCGCCGGCGGTGTCGTTTTCTTCTACGTCTTGCTAGCCCGAGTCCTCGGCAGCGATAGTTGATGTGGGTTTGGAGTAGGAACAACGAGCGAAGTCGGCCTGACATTGCCGACAAAGGCTGCGGATAATCCTGTGCGCATGGAATACACGGCTGAGCATGGCGTTTTTTTTTGGTTTTCTTCCGTCGACGGACCAGAGTGATAACACATAACAAGAGTCTTACTACTGACTGAGAGGGTGGGTTGGGTTCGGGTCGGCAAAACGTTGAATTTATTTTAGATTCGACAAAGCGAACATGTTCCGGAAGCGGAACTTGCAACAAACTTTGAATAAATTCCGTGGTGATCATGGTATGATGGCTCTTGGAGGTACGCTCCGGTGGCGTTTTGAGGCTCAATAGCCTCGATGCTAATTCACCTTGATGATCAGAATGTGAGTTCTGGAGGCGCGAGACGCCGCTTAATAAGAGGGCAGTCGAAGTTCGACGTTGCGTTTGGCTTGTTGATGTCGTCTTGAAGGAGCTAAAAAAAAATCCCTATGTAGTACTCAAGATGAAGCCGAAACTGGATGCACCCGGACGTGACACACGGTCGACGATCAAGCCCGCCGGTCTGCGTGTGTACGTAAACAAGGCCGATCGACTTTGACAATCAATGGCGCATAACGTCTTCGGCCGGAAAGTGGACGATGGACACAGGAGAACGGATGAGCCGACGGCCAGAGCATCATCCGAAAGAAACGTCAGACTCAACACATTGCAACGCCGGCCGACGACGATCACGAGCGCGCTTTCGGCCGTTCTCTGCTCCCATTGGTAAGCCGAAACGTGATGGTCGCCGGCGTGAAGTCATTGCGAATTGGGAAGGTGATGCAGAACACCAGACGGCAAGACGAGTTTGACTTTTTGGAGATCATCACTGCTGGACGCCATCAAAACATGACACCCCCGACCTTGCTCTTGGCGAGTTGGAATAGTGCAGTCGTGATAATGTCTTCCGCATTCATACTTTTTGTGTGGACACATTTCAACCTGCAGGATGTGAAATCCCCAGTGCCCAGCATGTCGTTGCATCGCCGTCTGTGCGCGTGTCCAGGCCAAAGAACAATTCACGGTTGAGAACGTGAGTTGTTCCGACGATGTTGGCGATGAGGTACTCGGACCGGGGTGCTTCTGTAACAGGATGGTGGTGCCTAGTTCATGCGTCCAGTCAAGCACCAGCTCGTCGTTAGAGGGAGCGCAGCAGTCGCGTTGTGTCTTGCGTGGAGCCATCAGGCTTCTTTTTTCGTCTCAACTGGGCAAGTATCCCAAGAGACTGGTCCGAAGTCGACAATGAGAGAGTCTCGCAGAAGCGATTTAGGACTCTGTATCGCGCAGTTTGTTCATGACATGAGACTGGGCACGTTCAGACTCTGGGAAACTTATCCCGTCTTTTGGGAGACAGATGTCGACAACGGCTCTCTTCGGTGCTCGGTGAACATCTACCAGCGACTGTTGAAAAGAGGTCTCTATTAGGTTTTTTGCTTTTCTAAATACGGCTCAGCATAAGGGATCCTGCGGCGGGTCGATGATGCAAGGGGCAAACATGTACTCTGCAGCAGTATGCATGCATCGCATAGCTTACATTGCCTACCCGAACGTAAGGCGTAGCGCGTCCACGTAGTCTCTGCAAAAGAAAGGGCACTTCAAGCCGCAAAACGACGGCTAGCAAGGGGGTCTCTTGTGTATGTGTGCGCCGATCAAACCAACAGCATTCCACTCCGGACTTGGCCCGTATTCTTTACTCGCTGCCCCCCCCTTCCCCTCACCTCCACCAAGTGTCCCGAAACTCTACCAGGCGGACCCTCGAACAGCAACGCATCAACAATTTTTGTCGAATTATACACGTTGAACCCTGTAACGAGTTGCGGTTAAAGATTGAAACTGTGAATGGCCTGCGTGAAAAACCGTCCCAAGTCCCCGGCCCCGTCCAACCCTCCTCTTACAGGCACAACTGCCGAATGCAGCAGCAACGCAGCCACAGACCCCCTTGTGGCCCCAGGAGAAGCTTAAACACCCTGGTTCCTGGTCTCGCGGCGACGAGCGTTTGCCCGGCAGAAATATGACACCACCGTGCTGCTAAGGCTTTTCTTTTTTTGGGAATAAGTGGTTTTGGGTCCTGGTCGTTCATCACGCGCGGGAAGTGGAGGGAGGTTACCGGCAAGGGACGTCGATAAAGATTTGGAGTCCGGTACCACGGTAGGCGTCCTCCCGGTGGCCGTTTACCATCGTCGCGGATATCGTGCGATAGACTGTTCGCCTGATGGGACATGTGTTGTACCTGGATCACCAGGGGGATGTCTCCGATTCGAGAACATACCCAGGTGCAGAGAGAGAGAGATAGAGATAGAGAGATGCGCACGGCTGCTGTCCATCATCGTCCCGTTCGCTTCTTCCCTTTTCTCCTCATGGCCCCTTGCTCCCGTCTTCCGCCCTTAGGCGTTTCCACATCTGTTGCCACGGACGTCTTGGTATAAGGCTGCGTTAGCGTCCGCCAAAATCCTACCAGTCATGATCTCTTTTGGAGGACTTGGATTGTGCGACTCCTGTTCTCTAGCTTCTCGCGGTATATAGACAATGGCGACGAATTCGAACTGGCCGCTCCAGGAAGAGCAGGCTGGGCGGAAGCGTGAGCCTAACATGGGAGTTACTGACTACGACGACGGGGTGAGCGTAGCGGAAGAGAAGAGCGAGACGCTGGTCGTCGGTACAACGAATCTTTATGTGGATGGGCAGTTGAGGTTGATTCCTGTGAGTGTTATATCCCTAGTTGTTTGGTTTTATGCTAATGTTCATCGAGATGCCCACGCCCGATCCGAAGGGTGAGATCAAGTACGACATTAAGGGGGGGCCAGAAGGCAACTAACACATGCCAGATCCGTTGAATCTTCCGGCCTGGCGCAAATGGACGGCTATCGGCTGCCTTTGCTTCTGTATGTCCCCGCCTCGCAACTCACACACTCGAACACGGACTGACCATGCCCAGTTGGCGCCCTCGCGCTCTCAGCAGAGGTCGTCATCGGTGGGCTTCTCCCCGTCTTCGTTCTCGAGTACTCCGGCGTCGACCCGCACATCCTCAACACCATCGACTTCAAGGCCCGAAGCGGCGGCAACGGCCTCAACATCAACCCTATGTCCGTCGTCCCGCCCGGTGTTGAGCCCGCCTCGCTCGAGAAAGTCTCACTCTTGGCAACCTTACCGCTCCTGGGGAACGGTATCGCAAGTTACTTCCTCGTGCCGACCTCCATCTGGATCGGCCGTCGCCCTGTCATGCTCTTCGCTGCGACTTGTGCGTGGGCCGGAGGTCTGTTCGCAGCCTTCAGTACCAGCTTGAACCAGCATCTCATGGCGAGAGCTTTGATGGGTCTCGGCGCCGGTGCTGTGGAGGCTCTGATCCCGCTGATTGTTCAGGACATGGTCTTCATCCATCAGAGGAATAAGGCCATGTCTGCTGTAGTCTCGAGTCAGGGTATCATCATCATCGGCCTGGGCGTTGCGGCGCCGTGGCTGTCTGCCAACTATACCTGGAGGTGGATGTATTACATCACTTCCGGTTTGGGCATCTTGGCCTGGGCTCTCCTCATTGCCTTCCTACCCGAGACTCGTTGGGTCAGATCACAAGAGGAGCTGAGTACGTTTTTCCATCTGGGACCCCTTATTTACGACGACGCTAACTTGCTGTAGGCGGTCAGAAGGTCTTCCCCATGCTCCCGGGAAAGAACCGACCGGAGCTGGACTACGTGGCCTTCACTCCTCGCACCGTCTGGACCAACATCGGCGTCTTCCAATACGGCTTCGAGTTCAAGAAAGCCGCAAAGTCCATGTTCGACGCCCTTCGCTCGACCTACTTTCCCGCCATCATCTGGGCTGTCCTCGCCAATAGCATATTGATCGTCAACAACCAAGCCGCGCAGCAGATGACGCCGTTCGCGCTGCTCGCTCAGGGCTGGCAGTTCCAATGGACCGGTCTAACGGTCCTGCCGTTCTTCCTCGCCTCGGCTCTCGTGTACGTCTTTGGCGGACCGGTCGCCGACAAGATCTCCAACGCGGTGACGAGGTGGAACGGAGGTAGCCGTGAGCCCGAGCATCATCTCGCCAACCTCATATTGCCACTCGTCTCCGGCGTGGCGGGGTGTTTCATCTTCGGGACCGCGGGCGAGAGGGGCTTCCATTGGAGTGTTCTGCTGGTCGGCTCGTTCTTGATCGTCTTTGCTTTCCTGACCACCATGACCGTCCTGAGCGTCTTCCTCGTGGAGAGTTACCCGCAGTGGGCAGGGTCAGTCACACGGGCCGAATTGATTCATCGTCTTGATACTTACTTCCCCACAGACCGGTACTCGTCAACGTATCCTCCCTGCGCATCGTCATCGCCTTCTTCCTCGCTTCAAAAGCTACCGTCTGGATCGCCGAAAAGGGTCCCATTGCGACTTTCGCCCTTTACGCCGAAACGATCATCGTCCTGTCCCTCGGACTCCCCGTCCTGTACTTCTGGGGCAAGAAGATGCGCCAGTGGACGGCCGGTAGCGTCAAGAACACGCAAAGCGAGAAGGAGAAAGTATTTGACGACGGCGCTTCCGTCTGAGTTAGATAATGGTAATGTTGAAATGACCCGCCATGCCGGCCATGGGCGCTTAATCCTCGGACTCCATTCGTTGAGGGCATATATTCCTGATAATAGAGACAAAACATATGAATAATTGATCCTGTCGCTACCGACACGGACGCATTATGATGCACAGATCGTAACGCGCAAGCTCATTTGGGGACTCGTATATGATCTCCACCTCAGCTCTTCCCCAACTACTAGAATCACAGGGGCAAGTTAACAGTGCTTCCTAGGCTTTGGTCACCCGATCCCACAGACTGTGCTCCGATGGATACCCCCAGATTAGCGACACACACTGTTGCTGAAAGACAATTGGTTCATCTAGTTGTTCACCTTCTTCCGGCTGCTTCTAATCCGGCAGTTGATGCCTGTGGTGAGCAGCAATTAAGGATACAGACTAAGCTAAGTATTCCCAGGATCCAGGAAGACACCGCTCATCCTATTTATAAACTTCCTAAGCCATTATAATCTCAAATAGAAAGATACTACTACTTGGCTATGTAATACCAAGATCCAGTGAGACAGAAGTTGGCCTCTTACTTAATTTCCTGGGATGTAAAGACATCACCTAGCTATCTACTCCTAGGAACCAGGATAGGATATTGCTAAGCGGCCTGTTGCCAGGATATTCGGACTATGGTTTCTTCGTAGACGGAGAATTCCATGGTTTTCAGGTACAAAACATAGCTAACCTTTTCAGAAGTATCTTGTATTAGTTGAAAGGGTCCCCGTACTTTCATTAGACCAAACAGGCATACTGGGGTATATGTTGACAAAAAGTATGATGTCACTCACGAGGACAACGTCATCACTGCCGGGAGAAGAGAGGCAGCAATGAAAAGCCCACTCGTATGGACCAAGTTGAAAATTTTCTCAACCCTCTCTCAGAAGCATTATGACCTTGACGTCACGTTTTATTTGATTTCTTTGTGTCGGAGTACCCATCTTGGCGCCATCCCAGTTACACTATACGAATATCCATGTCAGGACTGTACGCATGTATATTATAGCAAAGTAGTCTTTCGGAGACAAATGACTGGGAGAGGAAGCCAAAGTGAAAAGAAAAGTAAAGCAGCGCGGTTCGAAGCCACAACCTCCAGAAAGTCGAGAAAAAAAAGGAAAAGGTGGCGAGGTGGTGCGGTTCTGCTCTGTTGACTCGCGATCGACATCATCGGCCCTGCGGTATTGTAGCCATAGGTCTACTGGTAGACCCCTGCGTCATTACGATCACTCCATGGTTGTATTAAGGTATTCTCCGAACCATGGGCCAAGCTGATAGTGTGTCCACAGTAGTGTTCAATTGAGGAGCTCCGTCACTCAGTAAAACCTTTCGGCCTACATGCTCCGAGCCTCCAACTAGGCACTACACTTTCTTCCGACCACATAGATGCTTGCGTCTTCTGGCGTAGCCTTCCCAACTGGCTTCACTTGAATTGATCAGCTTGTCTCCTTAGGCCATGGCCACCATCCGTCCAGTGGCTTGTCGCCGTACACAGTGTTGAAGTTCCTCTCAGGCTTCAGGCGGTCAAAGTTGTATATCTCGCGCCTGGGACAGCGGGCATCTACCGCATAACCAAGCTGTACCATTTCCGGTCGCAGGTCAGCCAAGTTGAAACTCGACAGAGCGGCAACTGATTTGGCGCCGACAATCAGCTTTGCGGTCCAAAGTGCGTTGTCTCCGTTGTGGATATCGGACATGTAGTAATTCCGGGAGCAGGTCCAGCCAAAATCTGCCAGTTCCTGTCCTTTAACCCTTCTTTCGAAGCATGTAGACTCAAGGCAGAAGCTGTCCAGGTTCCAGTGAAAACCCTCTCTCATCAGTCGGGGCAGGTCTTTGCATCTCACGAGGAGCAGCGCATCCCAACCAACGTTCCCTCTGTCTTCCAGCTGGTATGCAAGGAATATCAGGTTGCAAGGAACTCTTTTCCATGTAGAACAATCGTAGATCTGGATGCGTGGTCGGCGCTGGATATCTTCGTAACGAGGGGGGTCGTCGGTGGGTGCAGAGGGAGGCGAAGCCCGAGATCCGGACATCCTGGCACTTTCCATGATTTAGGCGGAGGCGTCTCTCGAGGAGGTCTAGTGGTATGAGGTGCTAGAAATCGCAGGCATATTTGATGCTTTTGAGAAGAAACTGCAGTTGCCTGCCAAATTAGTCATGTCCTCGTACAAACGGAGAAAGCATGTTCTGCTGGGCACTGGGATACGCAACCGTGGACCGTGGTACTGTGCAGCAACCAGCTAACAGCAAATCAGCAAATAAAAGCTTACTCCCAGTGTTTCAGTTCTATTATTTGCTGGCTGAGAACCACTTTTCTTGTTGCCGTAAACCTATAACACAGGAAACCTTTACCAAGTCTGGCACGAACCGTGGACGGTGGGAACCAAGCCACAACAACGAGAGCTTTCTCCGGTTGAAGCTTAAATTACAAACGCAGGTAACCTTCGCATTTTGCTACACACTCTCAAAGCCATCAACCTTTTTACACTATCTACTAATTTCATATTTAATAAGAATTAAAAAGACTTAAAATATGACTTTCTGCTCACAAATGGAGCCGTGGAGAAGCAACTTAATGAAGAGCTACCGCAATTATTCCCACTTGATCTTCAAAGTCAAATACGACCCAAAGCCTAACCCCGTTGCTTTGAGTTTTACTTGGTGATCACATTCTCCATCCATTTGCGGTTGGTGTACATTGGCGATATCCACAATACGATATCACCCCCGGTCAAACTCATTGCCACAGGTAAATATGTTTGAACTTCCGAACCAGGTGATGGTCTCCATAAGTACACTACGGACATAATGGACGCTAAAAGAAGAATTCAAAAGTGAGCCCATAGTAAGACCTTTGAGGCCTTGATTTCACACTTTGTACCGACATGTGGAGTGGGGAAAAGCAGTGTGCCTATCAAGGACATTGAAGGCCGTGTTAGGCGTATGTTGAAGGCATAGACCCTCACGGAGTCAAGGGGCGGAATTATGGTACCCGTTTATATCAGGGATGGAAAGAAAGAAGAGATTTATGACCGCGATCACCTGAAGACAGGCGAAGAGAATGGCCTACGTCAAGCCCTCGGCATTGACATAGTGTTTGCGCAGACAATCTCGTATATATGCAGCGTCCAGAACCGGTGGAGTTGCTGACAACGACCGCGTTTTGAGTTGAAAACGTCGTACCAATTTGTTCTCTGCGTTTGTTAGGATATTCGCCGGAAAACGTTTCCATAAGTGAATTGTCTTTGGAGCTGGGTTGTCCCGGGTTGATCTGCCTGCGCCCCCAAATTCTCGACGGATTGCTCGCCGTTTCCAGGTGTAATGGTTAGTGAGCACACATCCCCCAGTTCAACTGTGATACTATCTTGATTCCCGTTTGCAGACATGAGTGGATTTCGACAACGAGGGTTTGCTGGGGCCGTTTCAGCGGCATCTGCTCATTAATTAGTCCAAGCATGTCGGCATTTTTCTCCGCGATCAGATAGGTACCGACAGCCAGCCACGCAAGGAAGTAGATGCCTCGCCGCATCAAGTTGCGGGTGAGCCAGATGGTAGCTTTACTGCAACTGGCTCTTGCTCGACGTCTAGTCAGGTCGGACAGCGGCATTCCGCACGCTTGTTACTAAAACCATTCTCTTCGAAGGCCTTCTGAGCCATCCCGTGGGTGTAGGTGTAGAAGCATCGAGCGTTCGAGGTGGGTCAACTTGCTTTTCTTTTTCGGAAGGGATCCAATTGAACCACACAGTAGGCACAAGCGCACCAAGATGCCCTACCCACGGCACAGTCAGGAAGTATAACCTCCATATCCCATCACTTCGGTTCTCGTTGAACCATCTTCGGAGCACCGACAAGCAGGGAACGTGGGTAACGATTGAGAACCAGACGGAATAAAGGATGAGCTGCCAGTGGTAAGATAATATCGAGTTGTTTCGAAGATCAATGCCGCCGCTCAGCATGACGCCAAGCCCTGTAAGAAGTTGGATATCGCACATATTGAGGAGGTCCTGTGATAGTGCCAAAACGAGTAGGCAGCTAGGAAAGAATCTGTTCTTGGACAAATACATCTCTCAGAACTTGAGAACGATTATTATTCTGGTCTTCCAATAAAAGTAATTATTCGGCGGGAAAAAAGCAGTGGGAATCATCAAACGACGAGTGAAATTGACGAATCTTACATAATATCCGACAAACCTTGGGGTATCCATTGGACGATCCGAAGAAAACTGCGACCGATGAAATAGAGCGGTTCTTGAAGCACAGGGTGGCCGCTTTCGTCAATTCGATTCGAGATCCACGGGCTGTCCTCTGGGGATTCAGGGGAAGAGGTTATTGCGAACGGACTTTCTCTCGGGTTGAAATCGTCAAGATAGTGTATGACAACAAGCAAAACCGATTTCCACACTGTCCCCAAAAAAAATCCAAGTGACGTTGACACATAGAAGTTAATACCTGGATCCTGGTCTTTGCCAGATTGGCTGTGGGTACCCCGTCCAGTGCGAATGGACTACAGGACTTCAGGTGCTGGGTAGCATCCAATTAACCTTTGTCTCTTCATTCTTTTTTCAAAAGCTAATAGTGAATTTATTTTGAGATAAAATAGAGATGAATTGGAGAAACCTGGAACTGCTTCACACTATAGTCCATTCAGAACTGAGGGGATAACATACTCCAATGCCCCCAACATCGGGACCGGGCTGCGATTCACCCGGGTCTTGAAAACACTGTGCCGTCCAATTTGAAGAAATCACATTTAGATTATTGGGCGAGAAAGCTTTGTGCAATAAATTGGAAGTTCGAGTCTACAATGCTGCAAGAAAATTCAGAGCGGAAGCCAAAGTATATTGTCTGGGCTTCTTCGTGAGCAGTTGCAGGGTTTATAAATTCCGGCCCAAGGCCGTTCTGCCGTGAACTCCGTTCAGCCTCAGAATATCAGTATTTAGCTGGCCATGTTTGGGAAGCACAACAGCTTCATACACCTCAATGTGGCGTTGCTAACATGCCTTGATTGGTGGCCTTGCGTGCAGCCAAGAGCTCCTCAAGTCACCTCAAAATTTAAATTAACCTTGCGGTTTTAGCTTCTGAAGAATGCAACCGATGCCTGCTGACGGAGAGTATTCTGCATTTGCTGTGACTCCCACGATGTGGACGGATTCTGCGACAATAGACCGATGAAGGGGGGCGAATTGCGTTCGGTCAACAGCGCTCAGAATGAAGTAGCCGGAAAAAGAAATAAAAGTCAGTCGGTGTGGGACGGACCATAGGGGAGAATGCCACTGAATCACGGCCCCACATCGGCAGCTGCTGGGTGAACCTGGACGGAGCTGACGACCCCGGAAACGGCTCAAACCTAATTGGATCAGCCCTGTCTCGGACCAAATATCAAGGTCCACCAAAAACGATGCTGATGTAATTCGACACTGTTAGCGAAATGTACGTGCCGGAGGTTCCTGCAAAGGAGCTCATTCGCGTGTCGGTGAACGACCAGCCAAAAGTAGCCGGTCCGTAGCGTACCGGCTGCTCTGTGGCTTGGTTATTTTTACGACGAGCTCAGTCTGTGGTTGAAGCTGGAAACTCCACTAAGGGGAGGTTGGCCAGGTACCTAAGTTACGCCGCACCAACACTGCAAGACCGGGACCAGAGAGTTGTTTGTAATGAGAAAGACGACAAATAATAAAACGGAGAAGGATGCCTTCCGCTTGAATCTCGTTCGAAGAAATATATGCAATAGCCCGTTGATGCCCACAGCATTATGCGTACACTAGGCGGTAGGAATAGCAGCAGCAGGAAAGACGAGGAAGAGCAAGCCCGGTCGACTAAGGTATCTGGGCCGTGAGGACGGTACGTACCGGTGCGTCGTCCCGTCTCTGCCCAACTTGGCCCAATGAGAGGCCGGGGGTCACAAACTCCAGCAGTACGTACCGGCGCATAGCATCGCAACGCACCACGCACCATCTTTTCTTTCTTTTTTTGCGGGGGTAGGTAAAATTTGTGAGGCAGCCCCGTTTTTTTGTCATCATCGCATTGCAACAGGAGCAGCAACATGAGCAAGAAGCAACCAGCTGCAGCTGCGGTTGCCTCCGACGGTCTCTGCTTTTTCTCTGCTTTGGAAGGAAGGAAGGAAACAGAAAACAGGTTAGTGGCAGTAGAAAGATAAGGAACTGGAATGAAACAGCAGGAGGCAGGCAACCTGAAAAGAAGGAACCAAAGTCGCAGTCGCAGCTGCAGCAGCCTTGAACTCTGTCGTAATTTCCTCTACGTAGGTACTCAACTTTTCACTCTCGTCACATTCTCCATCTCCTTCTCCATTCATTTCCTTCTACCCCGTCTCTCGCCCTCCAGGTGCAGCTTCGACTCCGACTCCATCTCTCCTTCACCGCGTCCACGTTTACGTCCTTGTGCTGGACCCTGTCTCCAAACCCTGCGCTTTCCCCCCTCCTCTGGCCTCTGGACCTCCAACAAAATCACGAGTCACACTTGCTTCTCTTTTCACTACTCCCACATCCTTCACTCGCCGCCTGCCCACAATCTGCATCACCTCATCACTTGCCTGCCTTACTTGATTTGCTACCTCACCATTCCTTCCTTTCCTCTTCTCGTTCGTCTCTCCTTTTTCTGCCGTGCATATTGCATCTTCCCGAAGCAATCGGTGGCGCGCATTGGCATCCTCGGGTCATCGTCTAACATGCGCACCCCCAGCCAACACGAAGCTCAACTCCCTCCTCCTGCACAATAAGAGTCACCACTGAAAGTAGCCTTCCTGCTAAGGTAGGCTCGTTGCCCCAACTGAGGCCCGGACCTGCAACCTGTGCTCCGCCCTGCAGACTCGCACCTGTTTCTCTCACCAAAAGAAGACCAGTCGACAGACGCCACGGCCCTTCTTCTCGAAATATCCACCCTCTCTAGGTCCCGCCCATCAGTAGCAGACTCGCAACTTTGGACCGTGGTTATCGCCGATAAACAACGTCCGCGGACCGACCACTGCGACCACCCCGGTTCCTACTCCTGGTCCAAGTCCCAAGTCCCAGTTGTCCGAAAAAAAAAAAGGACCCCCCGTCACGTCCAATTCATTTTCTCAGCGACGTGGGCTCTCAACGCCGCCTCAACACCAAGACCTCCCTCCTTCCGCCTTCTCGTCAACCATGGCTCCCAACGGCAACCCGAAGGCGAGGAACGGTGTCGGTGTCGCCTACGGAAAGTCTGCCCCCGCCAGACGTGTCGTGCCTGTCATTCCCCTCACCTACGAGCGTCGACTCAAGGCCAACGCTGCTGCGAAGCAGGCCGCTGCTCAAGCCCAAGCCGCCTCCGTCATGTCCCTTCCTCATCCCGCCGCCACCACCAACGGTTCTTCCTTGAAAATCCAGAACGACGTCGACTCTGAACCTCCCACTCCTAAGGTTGTCGAGCCCGAAATCTCCACTCACGACGAGAAACCCGCCGAAGACGACAACCTCGTTTCTGTTTCCCCCACTGCCACCAACGGTGATGGTGTAAACGGCGCCGAGGGTACGTGCAACCTTACCCCCAAGCTCTTCGCACCCATAACTGCATTACAAAACACTAACCTCTGACTAGAGATTCAATCGCAAAAGTCGTCTGTCACTGCCCCTACCGCCCCCGAGAACGAATCGACCAACAAAACCCCCGAGCGAGACGCGCCTCAGCCCGCAAAGGAACCTGCGCGAGGTAAGCCGCCCTCTGGCCACCATATATACCGAGACTCTCCCTTCATATTTGGCTGGCAACACGAACACGATTGTGGCATCTCTACCCATAGTCTGGTCGGCTTCGATAAATCAAGAGTCTTGGAATTGGCATCCGCTGCAAGAGACAGTTTGCTGACATATCGCAGAGAACCATCAACATCACCCGACTTTCCGACCTCCCGTTATTTCCCCAACGCGATACAACATGCCTCCCGGTGCTCACAACGGCTCTCGTCCCGCGCCTGTTGTTATCAATGGCACGTCCCACCGAGGCCCTCGATCAGTCCACAATGGCCCTCCCCACATGCATGTCCCGCGCCCAAGCAACGGAAGCCTCGTCCAGTTTGGCGGATTCGGCTCCAACTCGTCCTCTCCTGCCCCTCCTCACTCTGGCGGCTTCATGCCTCCTCCCGGCGCGCCTCTTCCCGACGGACGCCAGTTCCACAATCACGTCCCGGCCGCTACTAACGGCTACGCCCCTCAGATGCCCTACGGAACCGAGTTCGTCCCTGGCACCGCCGTAGACCAGTTTGGCAGACCGATCCCAGCCCCTCCTGGTATGGAGCAGTATCACCCATATATCAACGGCTACGGACCTTCCACTCCTCATAGCTTCCAGGGATCCCACTCTTCGGCTCAGGCGGAGGACCTTGGTTACAACAACCACTACCCCGCGCCCGGCATCCCCAACGGTACTGCCCACGTCGATGATGCTCGTTCTCACCCTCCTCCAGCCGGAGCCTTCGGTGTAGCACCCCAGCGAATGATGCCTGGTCCCATCCCGCCCCCGCACTTAATGCATCCCGGACACGAGGCCCAGGGATTGGATGAACTCACCGCGTATCTGAGGTCTCAGTTCCGTGATACCGCGTTCGCTGACTGCACCTTGGAGCTCCGATACTTGGATGACCGCTACCCACCCGTTCGAATTCCCGGCCATCGCCTTGTGCTTGCCAGAAGCCCTGTTGTGAAGCACAAGCTTGAATTTGAGAGCTTCGAGTCAAGCCCGCCTGGCTCTAATCGGACCATCCTGCTTCAGTCGGACGACAAGTACCTTCGTTCTGATGCATTCTGGATGGCAGTCCAACACTTGTACGCCTTCCCTCTTCTGGGAATGCCGGACCCCAACGCGAACAACGGCCTCAGCATGGCTGGCAGCGCCGATGACCGTTTCGATTTTGCTTTGGGATACGCCGCTGCAGGTCACGTTCTTGGCTGGCATCCCATCGTGGTCCGTGGGCTGGAAATTGCTGCTCACTCCCTCAGCTGGTCGACTGTCGAGCGCGCTATCGGCTTTGGCTTGGGCGATGTGCCCGGTCGGGCGTCTGCTGACCGACACACTCAGTTTGTCTACGGTGACGCTGTTCAGATTTTGATGAATGGAATCATCAACTTCCTCGTCAACAACTTCCCGGCCGACTTCACTCTCGATACCTCTGTTACCGACCCTGAGCGCTACGCACGCCTCCCATCCGTGTCTACGTCGCCAAACGGAGAGGGCATACCGAGCATCGCCCGGGGAACATCCAGCAACGATCGTCGATTGCGGCCTATGCACATCCAGTTCGGCGATTTGGCAGTCAACCAGGACGGATCCAAGGGAAGTGAGCCCGTGACCCAATCATCACAGCAGCGAAGCATTCAGTCCACCCTGTCGAGAATCCTCATCAACCTTCCCTTCGCGTTCCTCAAGCCTACTCTTGAGTCAACTGGGTACGGTAACGTCAATGGATGGGCTAATGTCGAGGCACGTCATCAAATCATGCTGGATGTTGTCAATGAGCGAGAGACGCGACGCGCGCGTGTCCTTGAGGCTGTGACAGCTGGTGCTGTACCGCAGGCGGAGTCTATCTACTACGGCCTTCAGAGTGCGGAACCTCGGCAGACGGAGGAGTGGAACGGCCTTGGCTGGCGCGAGGAAGTGGTGTCGTACGTCAACGGTGATGCGCCGTCACTCGGCAGGCAGTGGGTTCCGCTTATGGTCCAGAATGATGGCGGCCATGTGGAGAGCATGGGCCGACCGGTGTACCCTTGAGGTGTTCGAGTGGTAGCCGGGATTACGACGTTACGACACGAAAACAAACAAGAATCAACGATTTAGGGCGGTCTGCGTTCCGCATTCGCATCACGACCAAGAAAAAAAAAGCACTTCTTTTCTCAAGGGTTCGGCGATGGTTTTGGCATTGCGTCTGGTGTTTCGGCAATGTTTTCAGCGGATAGGCCGAAGACACAAAAAGGTTGGGAATGAGTGGGCATTTCGCCTGGGGATTTTGCTGGGATGGGGCATCTGTCTCGGTTTGTGTATTCTGTTTGCGCTCGTGTGTTTGTTATCATGATAGTCCTGTCAGATTATCAGCTGCGTGGCGGATGATCTCACAGGAGAGAGGCACAACAGAGAGGAGTTTTGCGGAAAGTCGGCATGGCCTTGGAGACGTTCTCTTGGGTGACAATATCGTTACTTGGACCGGGAGACTGGGGATGTGTGACGGCAAATGATGGGACGAGGACTGTAAAAGGCCCGAGGACGGGCCAAACGGCAGATTGTGGGGAAGATGCATTTGCGGGACTGTGAGGAATGGGTTGAAGCCAGCGGCAGCTGGCGAGCCAGAGTGAAACCAGAGTCTGTATTGGGTGGGTGAAGGCCGAAGAGGCCAAGTCGCGTCAGAGAACCGCAAGGTTGAGTGAATTCTAATTATCACGGGCGAGACTCATTTGTTAGGTATGGATAAGTGCGTACTGAGCAATCCAGGGAACGATATCTAGTATCATTATGTGAGGTTGAACGTACGTGTGCTGCAGTGAGATGGGAGTTGAGTCGGTTTCGCCGGACGCATTCTGGGAGATTGGCCTGTACACCACAGACCAACAACAACGGAAAAAGAATACGCGAAGATTTGATTGTTTTCTTTGCACGCTCGCGGAATTGCTCTAGAGTGGGGGGAAAATATCAACATGCACACAGCATGAACATCTCATTTAACTTAACCTCGCACCTCTCCTTCAGTTCTAGCATCTGCGATGAGAGAGTGTGGGGAAGTACCCTGCTGCGGGGTCTCTAGTGCGGTGGCATGGACCTATCAACGGCTACTGTTTCCTCGGTAGTCGAATTCGGATTGGGGGTGCCCTCTTCCTTCGGAGCAACAGGGATGATAATTTGGCCAGAGAGCCGAGGCATGTGCTTTCCCGTCCTGTTTATGGTCATCGACGCCCAAACCTAGACGCTGGTCGCTGTCGGACGACCATCGACATTTCCCACGTTCCATCAATGTGACAAATACCCTTTTCTTTTTTTGACACTCTCTCGTAAACCGTTTTAACTCTTTGCCTTTTCCCATCCCTTTCTGATTCGCAGTAGCAACTTAATTACGTCTCAAGGAACGACGCGCCAAAACCCAACCCCGGATTCTAGCACGACTGACTAGCTGTCGACCGACTTTAGCTCCGTCACTGAGGTCATCAATCAAGAAAGCCGGCACTGGCACGTGCTAAACGAAGCACCTTCACTTCGGACCAAACCGTCCACCTGCGTGTTCTCACACCTCAGCCCGGGGCACACGACAAGTCGCGATAGCTCTCTCCGCCCTCTACCGCGACAAGCACATACATTTCCTCGATACCCAAAGCCCGCGATAGCCAGCTGCTCCAATGGCCTCCGCCGCGACCTCGTCGTCGCGGCCAGGCCCCGCCGGAGCCGCCATCTCCCGTCCTTCGCCCGCCCCCAGTCCTCGTCCAGCCGGCAGCGGTCCTTCCCGAGCGCCGCCGTCCCGCAACAGCGTCACTGATCCGGTTCTTCGAAACACCCTGCGATACACCATCTCCGCTAAGGAGTATGCCACACTGCACAAGTACGTCCTTTCGCGCTCACGCATCCTCAAGAGGACTGCGCCAAGCGTGAGTGCTGTCGAGCGCATCGTCGAGGGCGATAAGGTGAAGCAGAATGCTGGAGCAGGTGCGGGCGGACGAGCCGTGGATGATTACAATGCGCGCGCGGTGCGGCACTCAATGCGTGTGTTCATTGGTACGGCGATGGCGATGAAGGGCTGGGCTTTGATATCGACGAAGTTGCTGGGTGTGAGCCCGGAGTAAGTAGCTCCAAGGATCGTTCTGAGGGACAATGTGCTAACTTGAGAAGCCCCAGTGCCGCATCCCGAAAGCAACCCCTCCACAAGTCGCCGACGCTGCGTCTCTCTCTTTCTCTCTCGACGATCCTCCTCTTATATCGTATTCTCTTCCGATTCCTTGCACGTCTGCGAGCTCACCTTCTCGACCCTTCGGCCCTGCCTTTCCGCCAACGAAACCCCAGGACAGCTGCGACGCTGACGTCCCCATATGCGCCAGCCATCGGTGCTTCGTTGGCGGGTATGTTCCTCGGCGTCTACCCCTCGCAGCAGCTGCGTGTCACCATCGCCATTTACACGCTCTTCCGAGCGCTTGAATTTGGTTGGAACCTATGCGAGGAGGAGGGTATGATCTGGGGATTCAAGAACGGAGGCAAGGTCAAGCGGGAGAGGCCTTGGTGGTGGGGTAGCTGGCTCATTCAGCCCTTTGCTTTTGGACAGCTGCTGCACGCTGTCGTGTTTGACCGTGACTGCTTCCCTGAGACGTACGGCAACTTTATTTTCAAAAATTCAACCGCATACATCCACCCCAGGCCGGCGGACTACCCGGCTCACCTCAAGTGGCCCAAGGCCTACGAGATCGTCGACAATTTGGCACAAATGGCCAAGCTCAACTGGCCGTAGGTCTACCTATTCACCACGCTACGCTCTTATGCTAACATTTGCAGGCCATACATCTCACCAACACTGTTTCCAAACAAGGAAACTCTCCCGCCAACTCTCACCGGCGTCGGTCCGCTGACCTCAACCGCCCACCCGATCATCAACTCTCTCTCCTGCGCCACACTCCACCCCTCCGACCCCTCCTGCCTCAGGACCTACCTCAACTTCTGGCTTGGCTCGTTCCCTAGCCTCACCCGTTTCTTCCTCATCTTCTACTCCGCCGTAACCTTCCTTCCTCGTTTCCGCTCACTTTACAACGCCCCCGTCACCACCCTCCAGCGCGTCCTCGCGAAGTCGCTGCGTATGAGCACTTTCGTCACGGGCTCCATCTCCACTGCCTGGGCCAGTATCTGCTTCTTCCAGCAGTGGTTCCCACGTACCTTCCTTCCCACACAGAGATTCTTCCTCGGGGGTTTCCTCGCGGGTCTCTGGGCTTGGGTCGAGAAGCGCAACGGAAGGGGCGTGTTCCTGTACTCTGCTCGTGTAAGCCTTGACTCTCTGTGGAAGGTCGGTGTCAAGCGGAGGTGGTGGAGGGCGATGAAGGGCGGCGATATCTGGGTCTTTGTGATGGCGTTGATGCTCACCGGTGTTGTGTACGAGCGGGACGCGAGGGCCGTGAAAGAGGGTAACTGGAGGAAGGGCATCAGCTGGGTGCGGGGTGAAGGGTGGAGGGACTGGAGCATTGAGGATGACTCGGAAGGCGAGAACGTTGAGAAGTTAGAGTAGAGATGTCGAAGGTGTTGATAATACCGACGGGCCTCTCCTTGGGGCTGTTGTCTGCATAGCTATTCTTCATGGCGGGGTGTTGAAGGTGCCATACCTATTGTACGAAGGTGTTACCGACTTTTTTTTCGATAGATGTTTAGCGTTCTGCAACTCGGACTTGTACTGAGCTGAGAACTATTAGCACAACTATTGTACCATGCTCTGTATATTTCTTCAGACATTACTCCAAACAGTCCTGCGGATCAGACTCACAATCAACTCGAGCCACGAGGGATAGCCCGGCTGGAGCACGGCCGACTTAGGATCTTGGAAAGCCTGCATAACTACCTCAGCGGTTCAGGTGAGCGCGGCGCTGATGAGGCCTGATTTCGTCTGCACATCCATCAACCTTTCAATTTCTGACCAAAATTAGCTAAGGTAGCTATCACGCGCCAGGTTGCCTTCACACCAGCGTTTTACATTGACGAGAGTCGGCGGTCTGATGGCCAGCTGCGCTAGGCCAACAACCTGCGGGAAAACTAAGAAATCCAGATATGCTATGGATCATAGTACCTTATGCAGGTTCCTCATTTCAGCATCCAGCCCTCCGCCACGATGCCGCCAGGTTTCCCGCAAACAAGGCTCACAAATGTCCCACTTCAGCCCAAATTATTTACCAAAGTCCCCTGAATATGCGTTCCAGTATGTGTCCAAGCACCCTCTGCCTAATCCCTTCTCGCCGGTGCTTCACGCCGCTGCATCTTCTTGGACAAGGATCGGATTCAACGTCCCTTCAAATTCCCGCAGTCTGATCTCAGAGACATTTTCAACCACTCAGTAAGTCGTTCCAAGAGACTCTTTCGCTTCCCTACCAAAATTCTCCCGATGAGTCTGTCAAAAGAGGCGATCGTTGCCCTTGTTGTACTCATAGTATCTCTACCTCCAATCATACTCGTTATTTTGCAGATACTCAACCGTTCTCACCATCTCCAGAGGTCGATACGCAGAGGTCTTGCTAGCGTCTAATATACATGCAGAATGGCAAACGAACAGCTTCCCCTGTGGCGCACAGCTGCGAGGAATTCGTTCTCGCCCATCACGTGCGATTCGCGAGGTCAACCACAGCCACCCCCCCCTATCCGTGTCTCTTAGAGGTATGATGACCCCCATCCAGCTGGAGGGTTCGTTTATTTTAAAGTTTTTAGTTTGCCGAATTTGAATGCCTGCGAAAGTCAGCACGACACGCAAATACGCCTTCCAGAACCACCACCATGCCAGATGCCAGACTGCCGGGTTGCGACTCGTGCGCTTGACAGCCGTCTTCAGTCTACAGCTTTGGGAGCGATTGAACAAAACATTCGAGCAGTTGGATTGGCCCCCGGGGTTATTATGTCGACCGACCTATTGTGGCTCAAACAAGGCCGTAACAACAACCCGTCGCATTTGAGCATAGACGTGAATTCCAAACGACACGAGCGCAAAAATCATAAGAATCATCGTGCATGTGCACCGCCTGAGAGGCCAGGGGGCACAGGCACACGGCGCGCGGCCACGGAGAAACTTGGAAGTGGAGGCTTGCAAGTCTGTTACGGGGTAATCGCGTCGACAACTGACAAGAACGGGCGAGCAGACCGGATGAACCCCACAGATTAAGGTAGTAATACCGGCGGCGTCTCCCCACGGGCGCCCAACCAAGCCATCCATCCCACACCAACACCAACACCACAAACGCCGCGCCAATCCGCTGTAACCTCGTCAAGCAGGTACCGGTAATTAGTCGACGTCGGCATCGGGTGTGCTCGCCCGCTAGCCTGGTCTTGGCCTCTCCGCATCCCAATTGCTGTCTTTTCTCGAAGCAATTGCCCAACAAAACACATGATCTGATGCGTACTCGCCAACGGAGTTCCCTCCGGATCGTCCTTGTTGTCCGTCTTGACTCGGTCCAAAGCGCTCTCTAGTCACATTGCGAGAATGACCGTTCCACCGTGAACACCACCCCTGCCATCTCCGCATGCCACTCCAGTCCGCATCGGATCTGCTCAGGGGTCGGAATCGCCTCGGGAGAATCCTGGTGATCTCGGTAGTCTGGTTGCTGCCGCCATGTTTGCCGGCGGCGCAGCTATGAATGACTCATGAGGTTTCTCCCTTCCTTGATGTGAATGTTTGACACCAGCAGCACCTGTCTCCCTGGTCAAGCTCTTCTGGGATATCGGAGTCATGTACCTCTCCAAAATCATCTCCGCCTCCCTGAGTGCCCTCGGCCTCTCGGCTCGGCCACCGTCTACACGAATCCCATCCGCAACCCTGCTCATCAACTGAGTGGACCAGCCTCCAGCTTGAACCCGTGCAACCACCATCAAGGGATTGAAGACGGCCACGCCTAAGGTCATCTACTCCGACTCGAACCCTACGCGATGCTGCAGCGTTTGGGCTCCTGACATCCACTACTTCGACGGGCGGTGGCACCTCTACTACACCGCCGGAAATGACGGTAACTCGGATGGCCGGAGAATTCACGCTCCGCAGGGCAAACTCCCATCTACACATGTGCCATTGCCTGGAAAACACCAATTCTGACATCAAGGGTGATTAGGTGGTGCTTCTCCCGGGGGTGACTGGTCGTAACGTTGGCTGAGTCACCGATGACTGATACCTCGACGGCACCGTTGTCCGCTTCAGCGACTGGGGCGACTACTTCGTCTACTCCTGCATGACTGGTGTTCCTAACCAGTCCACCTGTGTCCGCAAGCTCGGCGGCGACTACGTCTCCGCTGGCTCCAACATGACAATCACCTCCCAGCCCGACCAGGCATGGGAACAGAGCGAGTTTCCCATGCAGGAGGGGTTTCTACGGCCTCTACTCTAGCGATAAGACCTACATCGCCTACTCCGCAAACTACTACTGGACTCCCAGCTACTGCGTTGCTTTGGTTGAGTGGGAGCATCGCGGACCCTGCGTCGTCTTCGGCCTGGACCAAGAGCGATGGATGCAAGCTGACTGCTGCTAACGGGAACTTTGGTACTGGCCACAACAGCTTCTTCCGCAGCCCTAATGAGACGGAGACCTACATCACCGTCCACGCCACTGCCAACGCCAACGGTGCCTGTGACGACAACCGCTATATCATGGTTCAGCCCATCAATGCTGACGCGGATGGCACGCCTAACTTCCGTGTCAACAGTATCCAGACTACATAATAACCAACGTGTACATATGAGACAAGACATAAATGACATGAATTGGATGCCACCTTATTGTCGTCACATAGTCGCAATCGGGGATCTCAGACGCGTCAATTCTCTCATTATATCGTGAATGTAATCAGTTCAACTTGGATGACTCCGGCCTACTACCGTATACAAGTGAGAGCAACGTTCTCGCCCATGAATCTAATCTGTTAACAAGCATCAATATACGCCGAATTCTGTGCTTGTGGTACAAGACCGAAGTTTTATGCGATGTTAGACAGGTCGCAGCTCTGTTGCGGCTTTGAAGTCACGTGGTGTGTTTGAAAAAGGGATTGGTCGACTTCAAACACGGGCTTTCTTGAGATTACAATACTCCGATAACGCGACGTGTTTGAGGTTGTAGTTAGTAGCACAATAGCATCACAGCTGGCCAGCCAATGATATTAGTTCGACTGGTGTTAGAGTTGATAGCGCCACGTTGGTTCTCATTGATCAATGTAACCTGCGAATAGACTACAGTACTTCAGGTGCGGGGTAGTGTCCAATTAGCCCTATTCTCTTTCTTCTTTGAGCTAATAGTGAATTTTATGGTTGAAATAACGACTTCGGCCCTCCAGACTGATGGGCGGCTATAAAACGATCTTCCCTCTCATATTTGATCCCGGCGTGGCAGTTTTCGGCTGGAGCTGAATAATCTGAAAAACCTAGTTGATCTTCATGTGAAGAGCTAACCTAGGCAGGCGGAGAACCTTGGCGAAGTGCGAAACCCCGACGGCAGCCTCTCATTCGGAGCAAGATTGGCGTCCGTCAACCCTTTTAAACTGACATCTGTCACAGATCGTGCTAAAACAATCTTATAACACCCGCGTCTCGACTTTCGCCTTCCCGTTGGAGATCGTCCTGGAGAAGCATCGATCCCGCTCCTTAGCTCCAAAAGAGAAATTGTCCGAATTGCTGTATCCCTAGTCTTTGAACACGATTGCGGTTTATGATTAAGAATTCGCCAACAGAGGGACCGGATGACAGAAAGTATGACGCCATCGCAAGCCGAGAATAGTGATGCATCTGAAGATCATCGAACGAAAAAAACAACGTTTCGGTCACAGTTTCGGGAAGCGGGGGAAATGACTGTATTTAGAATCACGGACAGCAACTCTATTCGGGCGCTCGCTCGAAACAAGAAACCGTGAATGGCTCACAGAGCCGCAAAGTTTCATGCTCAAAACGTCCACGTAACGCAGCGAAAATCGCATACTTTCATCGAGCAAACCTGATCGCCCAGGCCCGACCCGAAAGCACATGTGAACACAAACATGAACCATGAGCTGCGCATCGGCTGCTCCTCTCCTTTCTCTCCATCATCGATGTCACCGGTCCATAGATAGAGGCGATCCCGACCGTTGAGCTGATCTTGCGCCTTGCTCTTAGAACCACTCGAAGCCCTGTTTTTCTTTTTTGCGTTTCCAGCTGCATTATAACGCCCGGCTCGTGAAGATATCCTGGCATTAGACGTCTACACAAAGCTCCCATGGGCCGTCATGCGACGCTCTTCTCAGCCGCCTTCCTGGCGACAGGAGGCTTCTTATTCGGGTTTGACTCCGGAATAATCACATCGACAATCGCGCTGAGAACATTCAAAGACTACTTTCACCCGTCCGATGCAATCGCTGGAGGGATAGTGTCGTCGTTCCAGGGAGGAGCAATCCTTGGAACGATAGTGAACATGTTCTTCTCTGACTGGCTAGGACGTCGCAACACGGTGTTTCTCGGCTCAGTTATCTCGGGCTTGGGTTCGGCTCTTCAGGCCGGGGCTCACAACCTTTTGACGCTTATTCTGGGGCGGTTCATCGGCGGCGCTGCGGTTGGCATCCTGACGTCGACAATCCCGATGTACGCTTCGGAACTATCGGAAGCCAAGCACCGCGGCAAGCTATCGGGTCTCCTGCAGTGGATGTTGAGTTGGGGTTTCTTGGTCGCACAATGGCTGGGCTATGGGTGCTCATTCGTGAAAACCGACTTTTCATGTGAGAGTGAGATGCTGTTTCGTGCCGAAGCAGGAGCTGACCGAAAGTCCAGGGCGCTTCCCTCTCGCGTTCCAATGCATTCCCGGCATCATTCTTGCGCTGGGGATCTATTTCCTTCAAGAGTCCCCGCGCTGGCTCATGGAGAAGGGTCGACCAGACGAGGCACGTCAAGGCCTGGATAAATTGCGCATAGGCGTTGATGAGAAGGTTGTAGACGTGGAGTACAACGAGATCCGCCTGGCCGTCCGCGAGCAGTCTGCGCTTAATAAGAACTGGAATCTCTGGAAGGAGATTCTCACCAGGCCTTCTTGGCGCAAACGTCTCATTCTCGGCTGCGCCCTCCAGGCCTTTTCGCCTTTGTCGGGAATCAACGTCATCAACTACTTTGGACCTCGCATATACGGACTGTTAGGTATCGGTACTCAGACGTCACTGATGATCATCGGAATCAACGGCGCCCTTGGAATAATTTACAATTCTGTCGGTCTCTGGATGCTGGATCGGGTCGGTCGAATCAGACCTCTCATCGTTTCTGCACTCGGTCTCGCGGCGGCTTTACTTGTCAACGCCATCCAGTTTCAGTATCTGGACAGATCGAACCCCGACCAACTTCGAAGTATGGTCGCCATGAACTTCGTATTTGGCTTCTTCTTCACACCTCTTGGGATAATCAGCTGGGTCTACCCGGCGGAAATCTTTCCTGTGGAAATCAGGGCCCTGGGAAATGCGTTAACGACCTTCACCAACTGGACCGTCAATTTGATCCTGGTATCCTTCTCTCCCCAGGCCCTTACTGCAGTAGGGTTCAAGTTCTTCTACGTATTCTTTGTCTTCAATTTGGTGGCGGCGGCGTGTTACTATTTATTTTTCCCTGAGACCAAAGGACGGACATTGGAGCAGATGGACGAACTATTTGGTGATCGGGTACCCGGATTTGACTCTGCAGCCAACGTCGACAGTTCTCAATCCATCGATGAAGAATCTCATGCCAATAACACCACATCTCGTCAAGAGGCGAGTCAATCATTAAATGCGAACAAACGCGCGTACACAAAATACAACACATTTCACCTCGAGGGATAGAATCGGTTTCTGGTATTCGGAATGCTAGGGAGTCTTTCAACCGGTAGCGTAATACAACGGATCATGCCTGACGAAGTATGTATGCATTTAACGAAGGCCGTACACAAAAAAGTAAAACCACTAGAGTGCCAACTCATTGAGGGCACAATCTAGTATCGTTGGCGACGAGCGCGAAAAATAATTTTGGTATTCCGACACATGATTGTAGACGAGACAGGCACGCCTGACGAGATAGCTATTTGCATCCCCTCCAGACTTTCTTCTTATAAGACCCACCACTTCGCCGCCCCCGAAGTTGAATCAATTGCGAGACTAACGATGAACCGGAAACATAGCTATTCAATCACTTACTCAAGGAACTACTTGTTTTGTTTGACGCCCCGCATATCAGGGGCCAAACACAATGCGTAGTCGTTTTCCCGATCACTCCAACGCTATGAGTTGCATATAGATCCAACCACTTCTAATGTGCGATTGAAATTCAAGAGTTTTGATCGGCAGGCATGGCTGAGCAAACTGCTTAAAAGCTTTCGTAACCCAACTACACAGGATGGCACTCCAGTGAAGGGTTTTGTAGAACATGACCGAGTGTGAAACTCGAACCAGGGAAACAAATTATGAGAAGGGAAGAATAAAGTACATCTCATACAACAAAGGGTAAATTTGAAATAGTTCTGCGTGTTTTGGTTTGATGAATTGGTATGTATGGTGTCCTCGGAGACTTAGTAGCGAAGGTAAAATGAATACGCCATGTTTATTGGGAGTTTTATCAGAACCTTGAATTGAATGGAGGGCCGTAGGATTCATGTAAGCTTTCATCAAATTTTATGGTTGAGATAACGACTTAAGAGTGATATTAGAAGTACAGTCTTAGAGCCTGTGATGTGGACAGCTACCATTCCACATAGACGGTACTCGGCCTTGGGGGCCATCCATTACGACGTTATTAGGATACAGAAGACTGATCAGCAGCAACCTTGAACAGATGAAAACCCCCTCAAACCACGATGTCAAGCATTTTCCGCCGTTGATTCATCGTTCTTTTCCCAAACCCGGAAATCATGTTCGGCACGAATACGACGCAAGCTTTCGCGCGCTTCTGCAAAAGGTGAACGAATCGTTCCAGATCCTGCTCTTGCGTAGAAGGGGTTTGAATCTGCCCTCTGGTCAAAGCGGCATCCTCCTTGTTGTCGGCGAGGACTGCTTGCTTGTCCACGGGTGGCACCGCGCGCCTCGGCACGCTGAGCGAGGCAGCGCGGCTGATTGAGCCCTTCAACTTGCTGAATGAGGCAGGGCTAGGCGCACGCCTAGAACCCGTGGACATCACGGACGTCCTCGCAGTACTTGCTGAGCTTTTGCGCGTCGAAAACGTTCTCGTCGGAGAGCCAATGTTGTTCCTTCCGCTGCTGGTGCTCGAATGCGTCAGAGTCTCCTCGGCCATGGGCATGTCCTCGTATCGTAACGAAGGTAGCTCGGGGACGTCGACGTCCGGTCTCATCTCGTTGAGATGGAAGCCGAAGTTGGATACCGGGCGCGATGGGTAGACAGACAACGAGTAGTTGTCGTAGTTATTGGCGAATACGTCGCCCATCTCGCTTCGTGCGTCGCAAGTGCTGGCTACGCCGATGTCTTGCGAGGGCAACTCCGGCTGATCTTCGAACTCGAAGCGGTTGCGCAGCTTCTCGACAGACGCCTTGTAGGCCGAGGCTGTAGCATGGCGTTCCCAGTCTGCGTGGAAGCTCTGGAAAATTGGCTGGGAGATGTGACAGGAACAGCGGCGAGAACCTGCGCTACTGGAGGGAACGGCGGGGGTGCTGCTGCCGCCAGCGGGAAGAACGGAGAACTCGATAACGCTCAGACGACTATCAATATCTGTGAAATGCCTCTCAAGACGGTGAAGCTTTGTGAGGATGAGTTTGAGAAGTTCGTCGTTGACTCGTTGAGTTTCCATTATTTCCAGCTTGGTGATCCGCATCGGTCTGAGGTTCAAGTCAGCAGATAGGGTGCCCATGCTTGACATATAAGCCTTTTCCTTCAGGAATATTGCATATGAAAAACGTCATTGCCAGTCTTCAAGCTTTGAATTTGGCACTTCCCCATGTCGTTCGATGCCAAGCGTGCTCTAGCAGCCCGACTGACGGTAATTATCTCGACGTAAGATTTGTTCGAAAACGGACAAATAGTCAGTTAACGCATCCGTGTGGAATATCACTAATGTCTCGGCCGCAAGATGGTGGCTGGGCCGATGACGTGGCTCGTTCATTGCCGAGTCACGGCCCAATAGAGGGTCTTTCTTGCTCCCAAGGACACCGAATGTGAGATATCAAATCACTATGTCCCAAGGTAATGTTTCTTATTAAAAGTATCTAACTTAGTTGGTAAAGAAGTAGAGTCCAATAGAAATAAAAAGCTATTAAGTAGCGGCCTTAATATAAGTAAGAGAATTAGAAAAAAAGTATTTAAGAACCTAGCCTAGGAGAGTAGTGAATAATTGAAATAATTTTACTAACTAAAATAAACATCTATATACTTATCTAAATTAAATAATCTTCTCTAGTAATAACTAATTTATAGTGAAATAATTATTACTAATTACTATTAACTAGTACTAAGATAAGAATATGAAAATATATATAATACTGGGTATTTACTAGTTATTATTAAGTTAATTACTAATTTAGTCCTTAGTTATTTTTTCTATAGGTAGTTAGTATTTTAAGGTTAAGGTATATTACTATTACTAATAAATAATAACTATCTAAAATAGATAGTTTTAAATAAACTAACCTTAATATATTCTAAAATATATTATTCTTATTATTAACCATATACTCTTTTTAGGAATAGCTTACTTAAATTTTAATTAGAATACTTCTTACCCCTAAATCTAAGTTATACTCTATAACTACTATTCTTAGAGTTCTATTTTAATTTCTTAATTTTAGAATTTCTCTTCTTCTCCTCTATTATAGCTAGCCTATTTAATAGTAGGGTTCTACTAAAAAAAGCTAAGAGTTAATACTACTAAATAGTACTAGGGCTTACTAGGTAAGATCTTAAAGAGTAGGTAATTATAATAATTAGTTATAGTTATTATAAAGATATAATATAAAAAGAGACTAAAAATATCCAAGGAATAATTATAAAGTTAATTACTAAAAGGGTATAGAAGTATAGTTTTAGGTAAGCTTAAGTCTATACTATATATAAGTCTAAAATAAGTATTCTTATTCTTAATTCTAAATAATTATTTAAATACTAAAAGTAATTATAATTAATTAATAAACTTAATCAATTACTAAGTACTTTCTACTATACTTTATTAATTACCTTTTATTTTATTATTATATAATTTATATTATAATCTTTATTTTCTAGGTAAATCCTAAGTATTCTTATAATTCTATATATAAAGTATTATACTAGTTACTTAGTATTCTTATAGGGGCTTTTTTACTAGTTATACTTAATAAATTATAATATTAAGTTTCTCCTTTAAAGGTCTTATTCTCAAGACCTAGTATAAGTAAGTAGTTAATTCTAAATTAGGAATCTAGTAATATTATTTTCCTTTTCTTATAATATTAATATTATATTAAATTATATTAAATTATATTAAAAGTTAAAAATACTT
This sequence comes from Colletotrichum agaves, assembly GCA_036785465.1. Classification (NCBI taxonomy): domain Eukaryota; kingdom Fungi; phylum Ascomycota; class Sordariomycetes; order Glomerellales; family Glomerellaceae; genus Colletotrichum; species Colletotrichum agaves. The sequence goes on along the minus strand of JAXISO010000091.1, from coordinate 3,547 downwards.
TTTACTTTTACTTTATATTAATATACTTATATATTCTATATTATTAAATTTAGAATTATTATTAATATAATTTATTTATATTATTATTTATTAAGAAAGTATTATAAGCTCCTTTTTATAAAGAGCTAGGCCTAGGCTTATTTAGTCTAAAGAGTGCGCGAAATACTATTTATTTAAAACTAAGGAGGGAAAAGAGAAGTTTCCTATAATAAATAAAAAGTCTATATATAAGGAGCCTAATAGGGGCCTACTAAGTAAGTATTAAGTAGGGACTAGGTAAGTAAATATAAGTAAAGCTTAGATTAATATTATCTAAGTATAGTTTATAATTTTACCCCCCTCCCCCCTCTTTTACATTAGGGGTAGGGGTAATAACTAAGTTATTATTACTTAATATAATTATTATGGGCTATGCTTGGATAATATTAGCCTGGGCTTTGCCTATACTTACTTACCTAGTCCCCACCTAGTACTCTTCTAGTGGGCCCCTACTAGGCCCCTTATATATAGACTTTTTATTTATTATAGGAAACTTCCCCTTTCCCTCCTTAATTCTAAATAAATAATATTTTATATACTCTTTAAGCTAAATAAGCCTAGGCCTAGCTCTTTATATATTTAAAATTTAATTCTTATTTATTATATAAATAATATTAAGGTTCAATATAACTCCCTATTAATAAATTACTTAATTAATAAGTTAAGCTCTTAGAATAAATAAGAATTATTAAATAATATAATAAATAATATAATAGAGGGAATTAATATTCTCTATAAAATCCCTATAAGCGACTCTTTTATAAATAAATTACTCTAGTAATAATTAAAATACTTTATTAGTTCTCTTTATTAGAGAATTATATAATTAATAAATAAATTAATAAGAAGGGATATTACTACCTTAATAAATTACTTAGTATTTCCCTAGGTACTTATTTTTATTACTCTCCCTATAATAGAGAATACCTTAGCCCTAATATTAATTATAATCCCTATTATATAAATAATTAAATATATTACTCTCCCTTTAGTAATTACTTATTATTAAAAGCTCTTATTCCTCCTATTAAAGTTCTTAAGTAAATAAAGGGAGTACTAAATTTAAGTTTAATAAATAAAAATTGAGTTTAAAATTAATAAGTATTTTTATAATAATAACTTTAAATATTAATACTTAATTAATACTTATTTAAATATTAGTCCCTAATAAATAATTAAAACTTTTTATATAATAGGGAATTTAAATAGTATTTATAATTTAAATATATTTATAATATATTTAAATTAAATATACTTAAATTTAAATAACTAGCCCTAAGTAGTAACTTAATTATAGGGGCTTTAGTAGAAGAATAATAAGAGACTTATTATATTTCTCCCCTATTTTAAAAAGACCTTAATAGAGACTAGTAAATATAATTAATTAAATATAATTTAAATCTCCCTTTTAGAGGCTATTTTAGTATTCTATTTAAAGGAGCTCCTAATTATTATAGAGCTCCCTATAAAATATAATAAACAACTTATAAAGATTTAGAATATTATATAGAAATTTAAATATATAAAGGGACTAATTAATTATTACTTAGTACATTATTATAAAATTATTAATTATAATATTAATAGGGATATTATAATAATTAATTTTATAATTAAATAGTATAATTATTAGGGCTTTATAGGGTTCCTCTCCTCTATTAATAATAATTTAAAGTATTAGAGAGACCTTTATAAGTATTATAATTATAATAAGGTAGGTTATATTTAGTAGAATTATTTAAATTAAAAGAAGAATACTCTTATAAGAGTTTTAAAAGTTAAATTACTTATAAGTAATATAAATAAGAACCTAAAAAGTAATAATAACCCCTTAAATAATAAGAAATTAGGGAAAAGTAACTTTAATATAAAATTTAGTATTAGGGTTAACTTAGGTAGAAGTTTAAGAATAAAGGGAATAATAAAAATAAGAATAAAAGAGTAATTAATAATTAATTACTATTTAAATAAGAATTAATAGAGATTATACTATTAATATACTAATTAATACTAATTATAATATATATATTATTATTAATATCTCCCTTATAAAGAGACTTTACTTATTATTTATTAATAAAAGAAAAAGGAAAATAAAGGAGTATATTATTAAATTATTATTTAATAATACTTAGGGAATTATTATTTTAATTCTAAAAATTAATAAGTATATATAGAAAGTTTATACTTATATAATTAAAGGCCTCTATTCCCTCCTATACTCTAATAAACCTTAAATAGAGAATAATTAAGTAATTTATAATACTAGGGCCTAATAAATAACTTATAGAAAGGTAAGTATAATAGCCTATTTAGAGTATTAAGAGGAATTTATAAGCCTTTAAGAAATTTAATTAACCTACTTATTAGGGGTAAATTCCCTTATTTTTCTATACTAATATATAATAAAGACTAATAAGGAGGTATTTATTATTTATTAAGTAATATTTATAAGTCTTAAGAATATTAAGAAAACTTTAATATTAAAGAAGCCTATTAACTCTAGGAATTATATACTAATATATATTCTTAAGAAGTTCCTTAATTTCTTCTAACCTAATATAGTCTACTAATTACCTCCTATTTACTCTAGTATAAATTATAAAATCCCCTTAGTCTTAGATAAAAAGGGCTATATATTAGAGCTTCTATAGGAGCTATTATATAATATATTAAGAAAAGAGTTTCTTATATTAAAGAAGACTCTTAAGAACCTATTAAATAAGAACTTTATAAAGACTAGTACCTTAATTATAAGGGCCCTAGTACTTTTTATTAAGAAACTAAGAAGAGGAATTTATTTTTATATAGACTATTAAGCTCTAAATATTATTACTAAGAAGAATTAATATTTATTATTCTTAATTTTAAAAACTCTCTAGAAAGTAATTATTATTTATTAATATATAAAGTTTAATATTATTATAGTCTTTTATAAAATTAGAATTAATAAAGTTAATTAGGAGAAAATAATCTTCTAAATAAAGTATAAATTATTTAAATAAGTAATTTATCCCTTTATCCTTACTAAGGTACTTATTACTTTTTAATAATATATTAATACTTACTTTTATTAATTCCTTAATAACTTTATTATAATTTATATAAATAATATTCTAATTTATTTTAATAGGTTTTAAAGTAATTATAAAAATAAAGTTTACTAAGTACTTAATTATCTCTTAATTATTAAGTTATAATTAAACTCTAAAAAGTATAAATTCTTTATTATTAAAGCTAAGTATATAAGCTTTATAATAATTATAGGAAAGAATATCTCCTATAATTCTAAGAAGTTAGTTATAATTATTAATTAGCTCCCCCTAATAACTCTTAAGGGGATTTAAAATTTCCTTAAGTTTATTAATTATTATAAGGTTTTTATATTATAGTATAATATAATTATAGAATTATTAATAAGATTAATAAAGAAGAATACTCTCTTTAAATAAGTATTAAAATAATAATAAGTATTCTAAGAATTAAAATAACTTTTTATAATAGAAAT